>BPTQ01000004.1:108742560-108886858 GCA_019973895.1 Chrysanthemum seticuspe
TTCAAAATCTCAGTTGTGTATTTAGCTTGATTTATAAAAATTCCACGAGGGGACTGATGTATTTGTAAACCAAGAAAGAATTTTAGTTCCCCCATCATGGACATTTCAAATTTGCTTTTCATGAGATTTTCAAAATGTTTTGAAAGATTCGGATTAGTGGACCCAAAGATGATGTCGTCCACGTAAATCTGAACAATCAAAATGTCGTTTTTGCATTTTTGTGTAAACAAGGTAGGATCAACTGTTCCTTTGGTGAAATTGTTTTGGATAAGGAAAGAGGACAGTTCGTCATACCACGCTCTCGGAGCTTGTTTTAAACCATATATAGCCTTTTTGAGTTTGTAGACGTAGTCTGGATGTTCCATGTCTATGAAGCCTTCTGGCTGACTCACGTACACTTCTTCTTTCAGAGTTCCATTCAAGAACGCGGTCTTAATGTCCATCTGATAAACCGTGATGTTTTTGTGAGCTGCATAGGCCAAGAATATCCTGACTGCTTCTAGTCTAGCTACCGGCGCGAATGACTCTTCAAAGTCTATCCCTTCCTCTTGTCTGTATCCTTTGGCCACAAGACGAGCTTTGTTGCGAATTACAGTCATTTCTTCATCCCGTTTGTTCTTCCATAACCATTTGAGATCGATGACACGAACGTCAATTGGTCTTGGAACCTTTTCCCAAGAGTCATGTAGACGGTATTGAAGAAGTTCCTCCTGCATTGCTTCTATCCATGCGGGATCTGCCATTGCCTCACGAATGTTCTTTGGTTCTAGATTGCTAATTGAGCAAAGGTAAATGCATAAGTCGCAATCGGTGGCAAGTTGGCGTCTCATCTGAATTGGCCTTGAAGGTTCACCAATAACTTGTTCCATTGGGTGGTCTTTTGTCCACTTCAGAGTAGAAGGATACCGTTGGTTAAACGTATGCGAGTTAGATGGTTCTCGTAAGCTTGAATAAGATTCAGCTGATTCCGTAGCAAACGAGTTTTCAAATAAGTCTTCATCTAACGTTGCATCGTTTCGGTTTTGGTTTTGCTCATCAACTGCTGGTAGAACGGGTGCATTAACTTGAGTAGAAGTAGATGATGTTGATGGAGTTGGTGCATTGGTTTCGACCGTTGTAGATGCATCTTCTGTTGGTGGTGGAGGATGATTTTGAGCGGGTGCAGCGGAATGATGGTTTGATGCATTTGTCGAAGTTCCACCATAGAATTCATCGAACATTAACTCGAAGAAATTCTCCCATTCTTGTTCTTTAGGATTTTCAAATGAAGTTAATTGAGCTCTTTGAGGTACGAGTCCTGAACTGATGTGTCCAGAAGTCTGTCGGTTTAGAGCGGGTTCTAGAGCGAGTCTCTCAGAAGCCATTAGTGTAAGTTCGTCAAACTTCACATTCATCGTCTCCATGATCCTCCTTAGCCTTCTGTTATACACCCTGAATGCCCTCGAGTTATCTGAATATCCAATGAAGATTCCAATATCACCTTTAGCTTTCAATTTTCCAAGATCTTCTCTGTCATTCGTAGGATAGCACAAAGCGCCAAACACGTGTAAGTAAGAGATATCAGGTTTTCTGTTGTTCACAAGCTCATATGGGGTTTTATTGAATCTTGGATGGATAAGGGATCGGTTCTGAGTGAAACAAGCAGTGGCAACAGCATCAGCCCAAAGAAATAACGGTGCACTAGAATAGATTAGCATTGTGCGAGCAGCTTCCACAAGAGTTCGATTTCTTCTTTCAACTACTCCATTCTGCTGTGGAGTTCTAACAGCTGATGTCTGGTGTGTAATTCCAACATCTTCAAAATAAGTTCTTAACTCCTGATTCGTGAATTCAGTGCCGTTGTCAGTTCTTACAACCCTTACTGGAGTTTGAAGAAGTACTTGAATACGCTTCAGAAAGGTGATGATGATGCCTGGTGCTTCGTCTTTTGATCTCAGAAACTTAACCCATGTATATCTCGAATAGTCATCGACGATAACAAGAATATACTTTTTCCCGTTAATGCTTTCAACTCTCATTGGGCCACATAAGTCCATGTGCAACATATGCAACTTTGCTTCCGAACTAGGTACGGATTTGGGTTTATATGATGCTCTTTTGCTTTTTCCTTGTTCGCATGATGGACATAAGTGATCCTTGGTGTATTTGAACTTTGGAAGTCCGTTGACGATGTTGTCTTTGGCAATTTTGTTGATGGTGTCGAAATTGAGATGAGATAACCTTCTGTGCCACAACCAGGACTGTGTTCCAGATGCTCTTGTCATAAGAAATATTGGTGATGAAGAGGCCATTTTGTTGATGTCGATAGCATACAAGTTTGTATCACGATTCCCAGTTAAGAGATCAGTGCCATCCAAGTTTCTAACGAAGCAAGCATTTTTCCTAAAAGCAACCTCTAAATCTGCATCACAGAACTGCCCGACTGAGAACAAATTGTGTCCCAACCCTTCGACATAGTAAACCCGAGTGATCAAATAATTTCCAAAAGGTAGATCTCCATAACCCATGATAGCTGCTACATGATCATTTCCGAAACGTACGGTTCCCATGAATTTCCAGACGAAATTGATCAGCAGCTTCAGATTCCCGGTCATGTGCTTGGAGCAACCCGAGTCGACGATCCAAAGACAAATTTCGATAACCTGCCAGTTACAGAAAAAGAATATTGTGGAAACCGTTTTGATTTTGGTTCCTTTGGGTTAGGGGTAAAATCCTTATTACACTCAGAGAGGTTTTCTACAGGGGATTCTGGTTTATCACTCATTGTACCATTCTGGAGTGTGAAAGTTCTACCTGTGGGTTTCCAAATATCATCCCTAAAGTATACACGTTGGTTCCTGTCAGTAGTGTAAAGCCTAAGTTTTGCAACTAGTCTTCCTACTCGTTTAGCGTATTTACTTTTTGGGACGTTCTTCTTAACAGGCTTATCATTCACATTCTTAGAAACACAATCATCTTGAACATTTAAAGATTTCTTGCAAGTTAAACAAAGAGATTCAACACATTCATTAAACTTAGCAAGTTTCATAGGTTCAGTACATTCAGATGAAATGTCTTTCTTATTCAAAAGCTGTAAGTTCCTAGGGTGTTCTTCTACTTTCTTCTCTTTATTCAAGCTACTACTCCTAGAGGCAGTCGAGACTCTATTGTTCCTTGTATTGCTCTTAGGCTTTAGTCTGCTGCTCCTAGAGGTGCTTTCTAGTCCTGTAGAAGGTGAGGCACACGCATTAGGATTCACATTTTTATGAAGGGAGGTGGTTTCAGCTATCCTAGTCTCTTTAGATGTGGAGGCAGACGCATTAGTGGTACTCATCTTAAAAAGGCCAGGTGCTAAAACTTTAGGATTCTCAATAACCGCTTTCCCTTTATCAACATTTTGTTTAGGCACGACAGGTGGAGTGACTGGTTTTGATGAAACATTTTTCTCATTGACTTTTGGAGGAGGCAAAGAAACAGGCATTTTTGGTTTTGAAACCGGTTTGGGAACATTTGCTTTCTCCGCAGTCAATGGTTTTGTAGTCACAGTTTCCACTACCTTTCCTTTTTGACTTTCCAGCTGAGCCCTCAAAAGATCATTTTTCGCTTTCATGTCATTGTAGGCACGCTCATACGACAATTTGTCATACTTGCATTCCTCAGTTTTTCGATCAAGTTGTTTAAAATATGAGATATTTTCTTTTTCAAGTTTCATAAGAGCTTTTTCATATTTTGAAACAATTTCGGAGGTCTCATCCTGGAGTCTTTCATGATCTTCAACAGAATATGTTTGCAGAATGATGGACATAATATCAGTAGTCAGAACATCTTCGGAGAGAGAGTCATTAAACTTTTCCAAAACTTTGATGTGTTCAACACTTTCATTAGCTTGCTTTACCAGGGATTTATGGTCCTTGACAAAGTCAGCTGTTTCTTTCAAAAAGGCTTGTTCAAAATGAATTACCCTGGAGTTGATGTTATTCAGCTGAGGGGCAATTTGAGTTTCAAAAAACTTTTTCTGTTCATTATCAAAACTATTAAACCAGATGTTTGTTCTAATATTGGTTTTAGTTTTAACAGTCTCTTGAAGATCTGCAATTCTCGTTTTCACATTTTCCAAAATACTTCGCGCTTAACTTGTGTTAAAAGGATTGTTTGAAGACATTTGTTCAATGTTCGAAAGAGATTTGGAGACAACAACTGGTTTTGAAACTGATTTTGAAACTGGTGTTGACACTTTGTTTGAAACACTTGATGTGGTGGAAAACGTTGATTGTTCTTTTTGAGAAACAAAAGGAAGAACATTAATTTGGTTCCATTTGTTATAATCAATCGGTTTGATTTCCGGATGTTTTTGTTTCATTTTAGATCTACTCTCCTCAGATAGTTCCAACGTTTCAAGAGAATCATGCACAATTATAGGTTCATGCAAAGGTTTTCCATTGTGCAACACATTCTGAGATTTCTGAGCTTTCTTGAGAAACGAAGAAGGGTCATTACCAAGTGCCATCTTATGTGAAGTATGAAAACGTGGATTTACTTGGTTAGAAAGCATCTTGTTTGATTTAGCTGAATGACCCGTTGTAAGAAGCAAATTGTCCAATGTTTTGATTTTTTCCGTTTTATCAAGAATTTCATCAAGAAGAGAATCTTCTCGTTTTGAAAAATCAGCAATCAACTGTTTCTTTTCTTTTTCAAGATCAGAAAACAGTGCTTTTTGGTTAGAAAGTTGGTCATTTAGATCAGAAATTTCCTTGTTTAAAGATTTGATTTTCAAATTCAGATTCACATCAAGTGTATCGTATTTGAGTTGCAATTGTTTTTCTCTTAAAACAGAATCTCGATAACCAATTTCTAATTCGGACATTTTGTTTGTATGAAATTCATAGGCTTTGGCATGCTCCTTGTAACTCTCAAGCTCAGCGGTCAATTTAGCATTCGCGGCCTTAACTTCGCGATTGACCGTTCTAACTTTCTCAACTTCAATGCCACATTGATTGATTAATGATTTAACATAAGCACGTGTTTCCTCATCAGTCTCAGTATTTTGTGCCACACAGCCTCCACTAGGATCCACATCTGGAGTTTCAGAGTTAGTATTGCTACAACTCGGATTATCCAGGTATGTATCATAAGTAGGTGCTGGCGTCACAGAATGCTGTTCGTCATGAGTAAACACATCAAATATGACATTGTTATAACATGGATCAATGATTGGTACCTCAGATACGGTATTGGCGTCATAGACAGGAGGTGAGTCTGACTCAGTGTCGTACTTAGCTTCCTGAAGATTAGCCATGAAGATGCAGTTCGCATTAATTTCCTCGAGGTCTTCCAAATCATCCATAATAGCCATAAAGTCATGTTCCTCAGCACTCAACTGAAATCCAGCGCGTTCCTTTTGTACCAACAGGACAGTTTTCTGAAGATACTCAAGATCGTTCTTGTTCGGCTTAGAAGGACAATTCCTTGCCATGTGACCCATTCCTTGACAGTTATAACACTTAATCTGATTACCCTGATTCACATTTCCATGATTCCCAACGACTGGAGCTGCAACATTCCGATTCTGATTACCCACTGCTCTATTCCCAACATTCTGTCTCATCTGATTACCCTGATTCGGAACCGCCTGATTACCCATGCGAAATCCAGTAGCATATCCCTGCTGATTCCCAATAACTCCAACCATTTGTCCTTGATTACCCATATTCACACCCGGCTGTGCAATTTGCCTGTTGCGAGTGTTTGATGATATCCTTTGGTTGTTGTTAGTAGGTGTGGAATAGCGACCTTTGATTACTTGACCCAAGAGAGAAATAATTTGGGACATAGGGTCTTCTTGATCAGATTCGAGATCAGTGATTCCTTTTTCCTGGTATTGTTGATCTGGATAGAATTGTTGTTGTGGTTGTGGAATGTATTGCTGCAAGTTGTTGTTGTTGGAAGATGATGAAGCTTGTTGTTGTGTATTCACTGAAGGTTGAGTCTTTGCAACAAGTGCCAATGGATCATGATTCTTTGCTAATTTTTCTTGCCTGACTTCATTAGCTTCAGCTTGGTTTTGTTTCAGAAAATCATTCAGTTGATCAAAGTTCACCTGATGAAGGTCTTTTGTTTGGTTGACAATAGTGACATATCGTCCCCATTCTTCTGGAAGATTATTCAGGAACTTGATGTTTTGAACGATAGTTCTGGGTGTCAGCTTGTTTCTTATTAGCTCATTCATCAAAGTGCAAAACCTTCCATAGTATGATTCAATGGATTCTCCTGGTGTAGATGTGAACTTTTCCCATTCAGTTAGCAACTTGTTCTCCATGTCTTGATGACCAATTTATGTTCCATGACAAAGTCATCTAACACGTTCCCACATATCGAAAGCAGTTTCACAACTGTCTACCGCAGCAAAGATGTCTATTGGTAAACCCAGTTGGATAATATGAATTGCCATGTCATCTGCTTCGACTTGTTTCTGATCCTCTGCAGTGTATTCAGATTCGTATTGAAGACGAGAAGATGGTGTGGTGGGAGGTGTTGCATCAGGATTTCCAGGTTCATTAACTTGTCGAGGCTGGAAGGGTCCATCCTGAATAGATTTAATCATGAGTTTGCCATTAGGTTTGGTCTTGATGTAACGGAGCATTCGGCTTGTCCATTGAAGATAACCACCTTTTGCCAACATAGGAGGTCGGTTTTCGGCACCGGCTGGATGAATGTCTTGTTGAGTTGCCATTGATGAAGGTATGATCTGATAAAGTTGATGTAGGATCGATTCAACGATAAAGGAGTTGTGGTTGATGAAGATTAAGATCAGTTGAGGTGTTTCCGAAAGTCGTACTCGTAAACTCGGTTCTTAAAAAAATTTCGCCCCAAATTTGAAATTCACTATAAAAATCAATTATAAGGTCGTATGAAAATTTTGAGTTATGACAATTTTGACGCCAAATTTGACCCGAAAAATTTGAATTTAGGCCCAAAAATTTGAATTTTTGACCAAAAATTTCCAAGTTATACCAAAATTTGAATCTCGCGTAAAAATTGAACGTTTAGTCTCCTCGAAAAATTAAATTTTACTCAAGTTTTCCCGCCAAAAAATTTTACTCAAGTTTTCCCGCCAAAATTTTGATTTTTTTTTTTTTTTTTTTTTTTTTTTTTTTTTTTTTAAACCTTATGCGTAGAAAGAGCTTAGGCGTAGAAACACAAGTTACGAGTAGAAACTTAGGCGTAGGATCTTATGCGTAGGATCTTAGGCGTAGGATTCCTTAGGCGTAGGATCTTATGCGTAGGTTTAGAGTTACGAGTAGAAAAAGTTAAGCGTAAGATTTAGCTTATGCGTAAGAAAAACTTAGGCGTAAGAAAAATGCTTATGCGTAAAGTATTCTACGCGTAAGTCGAAACTTATGCGTAAGATTAGGGTTTTGCCCAAAAATCCTTTACACTATCACAGTGTAAGAGATATCCAAAAGTCGAAGTGTTCCACACACTTATCCAAGTGAGGGAAGCACTGAGTAACAGTTATAGCACGAAGATTCTTCACCAAAAAGTTACGAGTAGAAAACTATGCGTAGTTGACTTTCTTACGAGTAGAACTAGGGTTTTGACCTACTCGTAAAAATTTTTCAATGATTCAACCAATTTCTCTTGCACAGATATCCTTAAAAACACTCGAATAACCCAAAAATGTAGACCTTTTTCACCCAAAGTGCCTAGAAAAGTTACGAGTAGAAATGACCAATAACCAAATACGAGCTTAAAAATGAAGAAAAACACGTAAAGCTTCAAACTTTTTGCAAAAAACTGAAACTTTAGCACCAAATAAACCTTAAACCACAAGAATCTTGAATTTTTGAGTGCAAAAATTAAAGCTTTAAGCGTGACAAATATGTAAAACGTGAGCTTTATGCGTAACCCTTCAAAACAAACACAAACACTCCTAAACCGTTGTTAGGCGATTGATACCAATTGTAGGACCTTAGTTTTATCACCCTTATCACTTTACCAAGCAAACCCAACACTTATACAAGTATACCCACGTGAAACAAACACAAACAAAGCTTAGAAATAAGATGAGAAAGATGGTGACTTAAAGATATAAATTCGTGTATGATGTGAGACAAGATAAACACAAGATGTTGTATATTCAATAAAGAAAAACACACACACACACACACTTTCAAGCACACCCCTCAAATGACCATTTGAGGGGTATTTATAGTACAAGACACATGTTGCCCTAAAGGCTTTCCATGGGCTTGGCTTGGGCTTCGTGGACTTGGATTGGATTACATATAAAAGAAGGCTAGCTTATCTTAACTATTAGCCATTTAGCTTAGCCCAATCCACGAGCCCGTTGACTATTCTATCACGATATCTAACACACGTTACAAAGTTCCTAATCGTGAATGACCATCACTTTTAATAAAACTATTAAGGCTAACAATTTTTCTTTAAAATTTAGGATACTGACAAAGTTATCGATTACTTCACGTTCGATCTCTGTCTCAGAAGCAAGACACTTGATATGAATTCTTAAAAGACTATTTACTTTCCCATATCTGAAAATCTCCTCCCTGTATAGGAACATATAGAAATTATATGGTAGCATATAGGAATTAGATGTGAAAATTAAAAAATAAATTTTTTAGTTTTTACAAGAATAGTTTAAAGATTTTACATAACATCTTTCTCTGTATCGGATAGAATCATTTTCGGGAATAGTTTTTCCACCTGTGATTTGAATTCTGGTATAGTCTCAACTCTTTTGTTCATATATGGAGATTCGAAAATGATGCATGATGTTTTTCTTCGTTTTAGAACAACAGTAGAAAGAGCTGTATTAACTTTTTTTATCAGAAGTAGAACTCTCAGAAATATTTACTACAGCAGTAGAAACCTCATAATATGATCTTGCTTTGGTTAAAGTGTCTTGAGGTGCTTCAGAAGATTGGGTGGATTTGTTTGAACGATTGTCAACAATGTAGTTGTCGGTTTCCTTGTTTAGACGTTCTTCTTCAGCCTTGGCCTGTTCTTCTTCGGCTCTCTTTATTTTCATTCTCTCTGCAGTCTCCAAAACATCATCATCTGTAACTCTTCCATTCTTATCATAACTATCGTATGCAGTATCTAACATCTGATCATCTTCATTTTGCTCTTCTTCAATTGGTTGTTCATCAAGAGAAACATCAACAGTAAGTGAATGTCTACTAGCAACACTTTCTTTTTTAGTAGCAACACATTTGTCTTCTTCAGTTTCTAACATCTCAACATCTTCACCTTTCTCCTCTTCAATTGGTTGTACACCATCTTCACCAATTTTCTCCGGTACATCGTCAATTTCTTTGAAATCTTTTCCATTTCCTTCAACAGATATATCTAAATTTGTCTTGGCATTGTCACTTTCTTTCAACGATTGTTTTGAAAAATCCTTCTGCAAACTTTGTTCATCAAGAGAAACATCAGAAGTAGGTGATTTTCTACTAGCAACAGTTTGCAACATCTCAACATCTTCACCTTGCTCCTCTTCAATTTGTTTTACATCATCTTCACCAATTTTCTCCGGTACTTCGTCAATTTCATTGTAATCTTTTCGAGTTTCTTCAACAGATATATCTAAATTTGTCTTGGGATGGTCACTTTCTTTCAATGATTGTTTTGGAGCATCTTCTTTCAAACTTTATTCATCAAGAGAAACATCAGAAGTAGGTGAATTTCTACTACCAACAGTTTCTTTTTTACTATCAGCACATTCGTCATCTGCAGTTTCTAACATATCAACATCTTCACCAATGTTCTGCAGTACCTCGTTAATTTCATTGAAATCTTTTCCAGTTCCTTCAACAGATATATCAAAAATTGTCTTGGTATGGTCACTTTCTTTCAAACTTTGTTCATCAAGAGAAACATCAGAAGTAGGTTTCTTTTGAGTAGCAACAGATCCAGCAGTAGGTAAATTTTTACTAGAAGCACGTTCGTCAAAAACATTGGTAGATTCAACTGCTTGACTCTCTTGTTCTAAAACAACTTGTTTGCCAAAGTTATTCTTCTCAGTTTCAACCCCATGACCGATATTCACATCAATGCAATTTATCCTTTGTGCATTACTAACTTTCTTCAACCTCCTCAGTCTAGTTGTTTTTGGTCTCTTTACACCTTCCAAATATCTAACTCTCTGCTTCAAACTTCTGATCTCTGCATCTTGAGAAGTTGTGATTTGTTGGAGTGCAAGAACATCTTTTGTCAATTTTGTAGAGTTTGCAATCAATTCTTTTATGAGTTCTATACTATCCTCAAAATTTTGGGATTTGTTACCTAGCCGTAGAGGTGGATTAATGGAATTGTTATTATGTACAGAAAAATCCATCAATTCATTAGTTCCATATGTACCTTCATTACTTTCAGATGCGTTACTTTCCCTGATAGGTGAATCTGAGCCTCCCATAATAGCCATTTTGTTGGGGTTTCCACCATCTCCGCAAACAGATGTTTCCTTGGGTTGAGTCTTATTTAGCTTAGTACCCTTTTGTTCAGATTTCCTACGGGTATAGGTCTTTTTTTGTTGTGATGTTGAGTGTAAATTTTTGGATGTAGGGTGTGTATCAGCTTCATCGTCGGTTTGTGAAACGTTTACCATGTTTTGAAAAAGTGGTGTAACACTTCCAGAAAAACCTTTTCCATTTTTTTTCATAAAGGTAAAAACTTTTTTTGAGAGCTTGGGAGTTTTGTAAATTTGTTTATGAACTTTTTTTTTTAAAACTTGTTTATCCACAAAAATTTGAACAAACCTAGGATACAGAAAGCACTTACTTGTATCATCCAAATTTTTAATCATACCATCAAAAATCATCTTAGAAAATTTAAAAATTCTATCCTGAGTCAAGCACACTATAGCAGAAGCTATAACTGTACTAAACTCATTCCAGCCAGTTGTTTTAGGACTTATACAATGCAGGATGGTATGGATTAGAAATTTCCATTGAGGTGAGAATAGCCTTTTGTAAAATTTTAAAGAATCGTTTTTCTTCTCATGTCCCATTTTTTCAAGACCTTTGAAAATAGCTGGGTTTGGCAGGCAGTCGACGCCATTGTTATCTTCTAGTTTCAAGGAACTTCTAACTGATGATTCGGTGACAATTATCTCTTCATCATCTACTAAAGCTCTAATTTGTACTTCCCTATCTATAGTTCTGGACTTAGCAGTTGCCCAAAATTGCTTAATGATCGAAATATATATAGTAGGATTTATTGATAATGCATACCTTATAGAGCAAGTGTTTAAAAAATCAATGATCTCAGCAAATCCTTCTGATTCTGGTAATGGTTTTTTAAGTAAAGCAACCATGTTGTAACTTTCATGAAATGTTCTTTTCGTCATTTTGAATGAAGCAGTTTCACAAATATTCAATAATTGATGATGAGGAAGAAAGATGAGAATTAGCAAGGGGTTATAAAGAAGGAGATTCACAAAGTTTTGGTACTGCTTATTTTTGGGTTTCGCAATTTGGTCGCAATATAAGAAATAGGGCTTCTTTTTTTTTGGTTTGTGAGTTGCATATAAAAATTTATAGCGAATTACGGATTAGTTTTGTTTTTGTTTTTTTTTTTTTAATTTCTCAAATTTAAATTATTAAAAAAAATATCAAAAAAGAAGATGAAGAAACATAAACATAAACATCAAATCACATTAAGCTTGAAAGACAAACATAAACATCAAATTACATTACAAACATTAAGATCGGAAATAATCATAAGCACAATCTTAAAACACAATAATCCATGACGCGATTATTAATTTATTTTTTTCAATGGACAATGTCTTGCATCATGATTTGCAACTTTCCCACAAATTTGACACTTCCTTTCATCTTGATTAGCCAATACATTTCCACTAGATGAACACTTTTTTTCCATTTAAATCTGCATCAAAGAAAAATGCATAAGTGTTAAAATAAAATTAAATAAACTTAGCAATTAAATAAGATACTTTTTTTTTTACCTTTTTTTGAATTATAATTCAGATCTAGATTATAGTGGAGCCGTGAAGGTAGGTAAAAATATATTTGAGATCTGTATAAGGGAAGCCCAAAGTTTATAACAGCAAAAATTTAAAAAGCCCAAATTTTTTTTTAAAGCCCAAAAGATATCAAATGTCAATATTTTTAAACCCAATAAAATATTTTTGTAAACGTGTCAATAAATGCACAAATATAACACCACCAATAATACAAGTGAAGATCATAAAACAAAACAGATTTCACAATGTTAAATCAAAGAGATGAATTTGTCGCATATAATGTTAAATCAAAGATTGAATCAACAAAGAATCAAAATGGTAATTTTTTACTCCTATTTTTACAGTTTTAGTTTGTATCTACTTTACCTAACATATAAATTATTGAACTATTAGTGTTAAACATAGAATCAAAGATTTAGCATTATATGACTTTTAGAACATCATGTGATATGTTATTTTGTATGTTTTTGGTGTATCTTTTAGGTGAACCTGTTATATATAATTATGTAATTTTCGATCGTTATGACGAAAGAACTATTAAAAGTAAAGTAAAGTAAATCCCAATACCGTCTTAAACGACGTAAACGTAGATAGGCATACGCTACCTAAGGTAGAGAGGCTACTTCCAATCTACCTAAGGTAAAGAGGCTACTTCCATTTGTTATTCTGATATTTAATATTGTTATTCTGATATTAATACGAACTTAATCTAAGTCATCGTTGGAAAATGCTAAATGTAAATTATCATAGTCGAAACTTTCAATGTCTTCTTTGTCCAAATCTTCTTCTACATCCGAAGAACTCTCTTCAATCAGATAAACTCCAGGCATTGTCGCAAACTCTTTCGCTTGATCATCTTTTAGTTGTTTATATCTATATGTTTGTGCTTCATCCCTTTTTTCATCTTCTTTATACATCTCCATTTCGATTGGGTAGTACCAATCGTCTGGATACCATAAATATTTTTCCGCAGCACTGTTGTTGTTTTCTTCAACAATCTCTACATTGAAAGAACAGAACAATTTTACACTCATTTTTTAAATAAAACTTTTCTAATTCATACTCAATATACACTTTTGTTCTTGAATTATTAAAATTGCAAACCAGTCCTCATACCTTCTTTGATGGTTTTGTTATCTGCCTTTTGTTCTTGAATGCATTGTTTTCTGAAACAATAAAAACAAAACACTTTGTTTTCATATAAAGAATAAAAATTAAAGTAATAGAAAAATCGATTCAAAAAATCATGTTATACTTGCTGTCGTTTCCGTTTTGTTCTTCTTCAAAATCGCATTCGCTTCTTGATCTTTTGTTTGAAGCAGACATAATTTTTGTATTGTTCAAATATTCTACAAAGATCACAGGTATTTGAGTTGAATATGATGCAGTGGTAATTGTTTTGTAGTTGTAGTTTTATAATCATTTTCAGGAAAACCAAAAGACTAATAAGTAACCTTCCATGACACTTATGTTTTGTAGATTAAAACAACAATTATTACATTGCACATATATAAATATCTTTAATATTATATATTTAGCATGATTTTGTTATTCTGTTATTGTTATTCTGATATTAATATTCTTATTCTAAGTATGAAGATTATTACACTTTGATTTTTCTTATCGTTAGTATGATAGTTATTCTGATATTAAGTTTGTTATTCTGATATGAAGATTGTTTTGAAGTTGATTATATATGTGAATTCTGTTAATCTGATATGAGGATTTGTTGAAGTTTGTTATTCTGATATGAGGATTGTTATTTTTGATAGTTTGTTATTCTGATATGACGATTTAATTTTCATATTTGCAGCTTATAATATATGTGAATTCAAAAAATATGAAGACAGAATGACAAGGAAAAGAATTCAAATGATGAGAAACATAGTCAATTCAACAAGAACTTTTAAAAACAAAACAGATTCAGCTATTCTAAAGATGAAATCAGTAGTTAGAAGATCTGAAAGGTTGAGTCTTCAGAAAGAAAAAATTCATATTAATTCAAGGAGAACATCATCAAGGATTATAAATAAAGTAAAATCAATTTCTAGTGATATTGATGTTGAAGATCATGTTTGTGTCAATGAAAGTATACTAACAATCAGAACTAGGGGATCTCCAAGTCAACTTTTTTATCTTCTTTCTAATATGTCAGTGCAGCAACGCACTGTTGTCTCAAAAATGGGATTTAGTTCTTTGCTTGGAATGAAGATTTGTGTTATACCTTCTAGGCTTGGATTTAAAGCTGTTGATTGCTTTGATGAAGATAGTATGACTTTGAACTTGATGTGTGGAAACATTGAAATCAAAAGAGAGACAGTTAATGCAATTATGGGATTTCCAATGGGCAAGAAAAAAATAAATTCTATTGGAGAAACCAGTTTCATCGATATAAAAATTCGAAAGAGACAAATATTCGTGTTACAGAAATTGTTAATAATATTTTGGATAATGGTAACACTGATCGAATGTTTGTGTTAAACTTTCTTGTTGTCCTTTCGAGCTGTCTTTTTTTACCTGGGAGTGTAGCTTGCCAAAAGATACTGTCACTCATTCCAGATTCTGATGATGATATCATAAAATTGGATTGGTGTTCATATCTTTTAGATTGTTTGAAAGATAGTAAAAAAAAAATGGAACAAATACGACACGAGTGATGCAAACTATTATTGTGGACCTATCACTTTTCTATCGGTATGATTTTTATTTTCTTTTATTTTTACATTCTGTTTTTTTTTTTTTTTTTTTTTTACAGTTGTTGTATGCTGAATCAATCTACAAACAACAAAAGATAAAAAGGTCAGACGTTCCTGCTATTGAATAATGGACTTCTGATTTGCTTTATGAGGTTCAAAAAGTAGACAGACTCTTAAACGAATGTTTGATTAATATAACTTTTTATATGTATAATACATTTTTCTTTTTTTAAATTAAGTTTTAAATATCTTTGTTATATTCAATACATTGAAGATAAAGGACCAGTCAATGCGAATATTAAAGGAAAGAAGGGTCTGAAAAGTTATGAAAGATCTCATACTTATAGGAAAGTTAAAGCTCCTTCAATGGTTTGTTTTTCTAAACATATGATATTCATTTTTTAAAAATTTATCTATTTTTTTAAGTTTTTTGTTTTTTTTTTTTTTTTTTTGTTTTTGTTTTTTTTTTTTTTTTTTTCAGGATGATTCAAATAAGCCTTTAAAATATTATGTTCCAAATGAAGGTGTAAAAGAATCTGTTAATCAAATAACAGAGTTAGATTCAGATATTTCAAGGCCAATGAAAAGACAAAGAATGTTTCGACCAAGAAAAGCAAAGGAACATCCAATGATAGTTTAGAAAAAGTTTAAATCCAATGATAGCTGCTTTAACGTTTACTTTGTTTGAATTGGTATTTTACTTTTTTATTACATAGTTCTTTTTGTTTTGGTGATTCTGTTTGAATTTATATTTGTTATGTTAAGAAGGCGGCTTTACCGTTGAAGCACAACCTAGCAGTAGTAACAAATACTAACATTAGGAACCAATAAAGTAGCAGCACTATCTAATAAACTAGCAGCAGAACGATCAATCAGTACACTAGCAGTACAAATCCCAGGTGTAATATTTTCACATATGAAAAGTTCAAATTCTGACGTATACAAAATATTTGTCAAGTCAAAATAATTGCTTCTTCTTATATGGTCCTAAACTGATCTAGCTTACAAATTACTAAAGAAATATGAGAAGATAGTTAATCCTATAAATACCAAAAATTAAGAATAACCAATACCAAAAATTAAGTAAATAAAAAATAAATATTTCTAATGAATATCAACAAATGTATACATCTCTGTTTATTACAATTACAATGAATCAAAGATATATTCTTTTTCAGCTGTTTTTTCTATTTTTCCAAAAAGTAGAAAATCTCATTTTCATGAACTTTTCTGATTTTATCTTTAGGCGAACTTGTTTTTCTTCTGCAGAAAGACTTAAAAATTCATTCGATTCAGAAATTATTTTTTTTCTATGAATATTATTATCAGAAAGAAGCATTTTAGCAGCATATTTTTTTCTCAAAGTTTTGATTTGACCTTGCTGTTCTGGACTTTCATTTTTAAATCCAGACTTCCATTCTTCAATACTTTGACCATAGTATGTCTCCATATGTCTCATGGCAAAAATTGCACAATCATTCGAATTTTGTCTTGTTCTCCATGGCATTTTAAGTATACTTGGTTTACAGAATTTCATATATCGATCTTTTGGATGTTTCTTTCTTTTCAAATACTCGCAGAAGAAGTTTGTCTGAAAAAATAAATACAGGAATATAAATAAATATTAATAGACAAATATTGATTACAAACTCATTCATTCTATAGTCTGCAAAGACTCAATGACAGAACAGAACAAGTACATTCAAAGTTTTTGGGTCATATGTGTTAGTAGATTCAAAATAGAGTCAAAGTTTTTGAAAAAGTAGATTCAAAGTTTTTGAACAAGAAGATTCAAAGACTCAATGAAATTTTGACATATATATACTGCACTTATGACAGAACAGAACAACTAGATTTTACTAAAAAAGTCAACATTTCATTTCAAAAAAGGTTCTGACATATATATACTGCACTTATGAAGAGATCAAATGATGTTGAAAATGTTTTTAAAATTGGTTTTGTTAGTTAGTTTATGAAATAAGCAATAAATCTTTAAGACAGATTAACAATACTTATATTAAAGTAAAATATAGCTCAACTAAGCTTAACACATATGGCAATTTCCAACCCCCTGTAGCAGCTTTATGTGACAATATAAACCTAACAAACTTGGGCACTTGCAGTACTTTAAATTACCAAAAGA
This sequence comes from Chrysanthemum seticuspe, assembly GCA_019973895.1. Taxonomy (NCBI): domain Eukaryota; kingdom Viridiplantae; phylum Streptophyta; class Magnoliopsida; order Asterales; family Asteraceae; genus Chrysanthemum; species Chrysanthemum seticuspe. Next base: position 108,759,386 of record BPTQ01000004.1, read on the forward strand.
TCTAAGTAAAGTTTTTCAAAGTTTAGCATTTTCAGCTATCATCTATAGACTATCAAGTATTACATAAATTCCCAAAGTTGACATTTGTATTACTTTTACAATTCAAAGTCTAATCAAGTTTGACATTTGTAGCTATCAGCAATGTAAAAGTAAATGGTTAAAGTAATGCAAGCTAAATATGATTACTTACAAGAACCGTCGGTAGAGTTCCATATAATTTCTTTATTAACTCTATTTCAGAAACTTTGGAACCTTCACAAGTTTCTGTATCTGTTATCCTATTATCAATTATCTCAATCTTCTCATTCTTTAGATTGAAACAAATGATATAGTAATGAGATTCCCGAAGTATATTGAAAAACACCTACATTGATATTGAAAATATAAGTCATTTAAAATATATATTGTAGATAAACAGTTATTTGATTTAACAAATTTGTTAACAGAAAAAAAAATAATCTAAATAACTTACCAAATCAACGTTTAACAAATTTGATAAAGAATCATCTTCAACGCATCCAGCTAAAAACAAATTTTCTTGAAAAGATTCATATCTATCTTCTTTTGATGTACTTTCAATATTTAAAGAAATAGGCTGTAAAAAATATATATATTAAAATTCACTTATCTATGATAATTAAAAAAAATAAAAAATAAATAAAATAAAATAAAAAATCATACCGTAACTTGTGTGTTACAGAATAATCTTTTTGGAGCATTACTAGATAGTTTGCATTCTCTATAATTGAGAAAAATGCACCACATATCTACCATATCAGAAAATATCCATTGTTCATAATAAAAAGATTCAAATTTTACACGTTCTACTCCAAAAGGAAAATCTTGTAGCTGGAATACTGTTTCCCTATATATTAATAAACAAAAACACTAAAAAAGTTATATTTATAAACAAAAACACTAAAAAAGTTATATTGGTAAAAAAAACACTAAAAAAGTTATATTGTTTTAAAACTTACATTCGGTTTTTGCTCATACTGAATAATGCATTGGCTGCATTAAATTATTCTGTTGATGCTTGAATTTCGTCAAATTCTAAAATCATTTGACTTTCTTCTGGAGGTGTTAAAAGAGAAATAATTTCCACATTTTCCAGATTTGGTTTTTCTTCTGGTGGTGTTAAGTTAACATTTTCTAATGATTTACATAGTGTTACTTCTTCACCTGGATTTGAATAAAATTTAATACCCAAATCAAAAGAGGGTATTTCGTCAAAAGTTTGCTTCTCTTTTTCATGAATATTTGATTCAGATTTCCCAAAATCAAGCTTCTTTTGTTGATGACTTAAATGTACTTGACTTTCTTCAATTTTCAAAGAAACCGATTGAGATTCAGTTTTTTGAATTCTTAAATATTCTGTATTAAGCTTTACTCGTTTTGCTCCATTTATCACACGATCCCACTCATCTTTTAATCCTTCGACTTCTTTCGAATTCGGAAAGTTTGATAATCCTTTCTTAAGTGAATCCTTCATTTCTATTATTAAAGTTTCCAACAAAAACAAGCTATTCTTTGTTTTGCGAACAAAGCCCTGTTAAATCATGATTAAAATATAAGATTAATTATATTTTGTTTATAAAAATAACTTTTTAATTAAAAGAAAATTATAAAAATATATTTTTATTAAAGATATACCTTTTCATCATCAACTTTTCTCAAAATATCTTTTTTGTCTTCTTTCATTTCAATACGTTTCTTCTTAAAATCTTCACTATGCTTATTAACACGTTGGATACAAGTACGCGTTGATACATTTCCTTGTTTATCCTTAAATACCTGTAACTTGTAGATAAGCAGTGAGTAATATTATAATCAAATTAATGATGAAGCTATGTTGACTAATATAATATCTCATATAAAAACAATTTATAAAATTTCGAAATCAAACAAATCAACAAAGAAACACACTATGTTCTTGCATGCAGAAGCAACATTTGATTCGCCAGCAATTAATCTTTTTGCATTTTCCATCTTTTCCTAAAAAAACAAGTATAACATGTAACTTTCTTTTAAACAAACATATGTTAATAGCAATAGAAATTCTCATAGTTTTATATGTGAAAGAAGCTAGAACATCTTATAATAAGATCAAGTTCCAATTGATCTTAACAATAAATCTACAAGTTGTAATAAGTAAATACGTATGTTGAGTAATTGAGTAATAAGTAAAGTCACACAAAAGAGGAATCCTATAAAATGGTTGCCTATTCTATAAATTGAAGTTATGTTGAGTAATATAATATTTGATATCAAAATTTAAAATCAGAGAGAACTACAAAAGAAACACACCAGGTTGTTGCATGCAGAAGCAGCATGTGATGCACCAGCAAATAACCGTTCTGCATTTTCCAAGTTTCCCTAAAAGCAACCAAAAGAAATATGATATGCAAATTTCTTTTTAAAGCAACAAATGTTTACTTATTATATTAAAAAAAAAAAAAAAAAAAAAAAAAAAAAACCTTTAAATTAACAGGTTTTTGAACTTCAAGTTTCTGATTCTTTTGTTCTTTCTCTTTATTTTCTTCTGTAATCACTTCTTTAGTCGTTAAGACATTTATTCCATCTTTCAGCTTATCCTTTTATACCTATCCTCCATCTTTTGGCTCATCATTCAACAAACTCTTTTCATTAGACGTATTCTTATCACAGTGACTTCTATCCACCAAGTAATCAAACTCTGATGCTTCTCTGATTCTTAGTAACTCAGTATCCCATGTTTTCAATGGTGGAAGAGAATAATCGATATCAATGAAATTGCATTGGATCTTTTGAACATAAAATAGCTGCAAAACGTAAATGAATAAATAAAAAAAAAATGAAAGAAAAAAAGAAAGAAAGAAAAAAAGAATGAAGAGTAATTACCGTAAGGAATGTCAAAGGTCCACAATAATATGATTTTCTGTTGTTCGGATCCCATTCTTTTTTACACTTCTTCAAACAATCGATTAAATATCCACACCAATCCATTTGATTAATCTTTCCATTATCAGATGAAATAGAGTACAAAATCCTTTGATTTGAGGTCCCGTCTTTCATTGCCTCAAATAATACAGTAGCAATCAAAACAAGTATATTTGTCATAAAGATTTTTCCTCTATTTTTTGTTTGTCTAATTCTTTCTACAACAGATTTTGGTTTCACCTTATTTGTATCCTTCTCCAAGGCTTTGAATTGCTTTCTCCAAGTTTTAACACATTTATCTTCACTTTTCACTCTCTTTGGTGGTCGTATTGGCATACCACCGCATGGAAAACCAAGGATTTCTTTAACTGATTCTTTTGTTATTTTAATATCTCCCTTCCAATGTTTCATTGTCATGGTTGATTCATCAAAGTTTTGTACTACATGTTGTGCCAATCTACTTGGAATGATATTAATTTTTAAATCAAGTAAACTTTCGAATCCCATCTTTTTTAAGACTTTGCACGCATTAGCATCTGATCTTAAGAATCGAACAGCTTTAAATAATTGAGTTGGAGATCCCCTGTTCTTAAACACATCATTACTTTTAACCAATTTTGGAGTAGAACATTCACCTTCAAACAGTTTTTCTTGATGCTTCATACTTTCTAACTTCTTTTGTTTAACCTTTGATGAATCATTTTTCCAACTTCTTTGTTCTTCCTCTTCTGTTATATTAAATTCAAAATCTTATATTCTTTTTTGTGCTTCATTTCCTTCACAATCTTTATCTTCTTTAGCTGCCTCATACTCAATATCTATTTCTCCATCATCATCATTATTATCATAATCATCATCATCATCATCATCATCATCATCATCATTTTCAGAATCTTCTTCATCGCTATCAGTTCATCATCAAAGTTAAATTCTTCCTCTTCATCATCATCATCATCATTATAAACTTGTATTTCATCTTCTTCAATATCATCAGCAAGATCATATTCATTAGGTTCATCTTCTTCTTCATCATCAGTATGTTCGATGTCAATTGATATATCATTATCATCAGATAAATCTGTGTTATATGTTTTTTCTGAAATAAAAAACATAAAAGATTTTCACATATGTTCTTATAAATAATTTTATGTGTCATTTATCTTAAGGTGTATGACAAAAAATGAATTGAAATGCACACAACAACAACAAACTCAATCACGCTTGGCCAAGATATCGGATAGACAGTTGACAGAGTAAAGAAATGATAGCAGGCAAATGACACATTGCAAAATTAGTAAACAAGGCAGTAACAAAAACATGAAACCATCCAAAATCAAAAGAAAAAGTGCACAATATCAAATCGAAGACTAAAACAAAGACCATAGACTCAAAGAAGAGTAAGCAAACGCAACTGATTAACATATATCAACGCAATGGTAAGCATTAAACCTAAACTTATGGCAAACCAGATTTAAAAGTATAACTAGTTATTTGAAGTTATTCGTATAATTAGGGGGTAAAGGAGGAATTCTTTTTGATGATTATTCATAAAACAAGTTTGCAATTAAGTTTGACTGCTGATACAAGTATTTGAGTATTCGCGCCACATTATCATCATTAAAACGAGTGACTATTGATACAAGTAAAACTAAAAATTAGCGAATAATTCGAGCTTGCTAACAACTAAATACAATTATTGCCTAACAACTAAAAACTTCACCATCTTCATGTTAATAGATATATATCATTTTTTGTAAATAATAACAATTTAACTATATTTTTATCATGTAAAATCACATAATTTAATGAACATAAGAGATTTCAAAAATACCTTTCCCTACTTGTCTTATTCGTCTTCTTCTTTTTGTTCTTCTTCTTGCAGGATCATCTTTTTCATAATAAGATTTTAGTAATTTATTAATAAAATTAAACTTCTTCTTCCATCTATTACTTGTCGTTTTTGTTAAAGAAATCAGGACACCTGTAATAACAAAATAATTACAATAATTACAATAATAATAATAATAATAATAACAAAATAATAATAATAATAATAATAATAATAATAATAATAATAATAATAATAATAATAATAATAATAATAATAATAATAATAATAATAATAATAATAATAATAATAATAATAGTACCAGTGTTAATATCAGAATAACTATCATAATAAGGATATTTTTAATATCAGAGTAACTGTATTAAGTAGTTATTCTGATATTATACATGGTAATATCATAAAAGGTTGTAAGATAAACTAAGCAAATATACCTAACAATTCTGCGATTTGAATAACAGAATTTGTTGTCAAATTATGATTTCTTTTTTTCTTCGCCATCAAATTTTTTTTTTTTTTTTTTTGGGATCTGGAATTTGATTTTTGGGGTTTATGTTTTTATGAATTGAAATAAAATTAGGAGAGAGAAAATGCATTCATTTAAGTTAAATATAGTTGGTGGTTGATTTTTCTAACCCGATCAGTATGGAAAGATAAAACCCGAACAATTTTTTTTTTCTATTTTATGTGATATTCAAGTTTTTTACGTTTTATTTTTGTTTATAATGTGATATTATCAAGGTTTGCAAAAATCGTGAATCATATTGACTTTTTTTGACAAGTTTTGTGTAACCCCGGAAAGATTTTTCTTAAAAACATCTTGTAATAGATATAAACAACGATTATAAGTGACTACATTTGTTCAGGGTTGCAAAAATAGTGATCGGTGATAAATCATATTGACATTTTTGGCAAGCTTTTCGTATTTTACCTTAAGTTTTGATATTCCCAGCAAACTTTTCCTTGAAAAGCATCTTGTAAATAAATATAAACTGTGATTAAAACTAATTTATTACGATATTAATGTATTTTCCGCAGGATTTGCAAGTTTTCGATAAGTTTGAGCATCGTTAACGACAGTTGACTGACTTGTTTGAGTGATTTACACAAATTGGAAAGGTCGGTGGCTCAGTAGCGTGTAATCGGTGATTAATCGGCCTTGTAGACTTTTTGTAGACTTTTTTTGAGACCTTCGATATTATAGAAACTTAAAGATTAAAAATGTGATTTCGAGTAATCTTATTTTTTATAAATATAGATGTTTGATAACTAAATATAGTTTGTTAAAATAAGATTACATTTTTTTCTTTATTCTACTTAAGGTTGAGCTATCTGATTTGATCGATTGGACCGACCAATAAAACCGATCAGATAGGTATTTGTCTGGTTCAAATCATTCCAGTCATGTTTGACATACAAAAAGGACATTTTTTAGCCTATTTGGACTGACCACATTTATACAAAGTAGTGGATGTACAACCTAATTCGTTGAGCCCATGAGTCATAGTCAGTTCTGTCAAGCATGGGTGGACGAGTATCTGATCCAGCTGCTTGAACGTCCTCAGCTATAGAAGAGATGATTGTAGGCACGTTGGTAGACATGTTTACAGATTACACGGGATTTAATAACTCTATGATTAAACCGGGAAATAGATTCTTTCACGGGATTTTACTAAATCAAGAGAAAACCGTATCAAAAACAATAATCAACCAAGTCGCTATAAACCTTGAGAACAAGTCACTAAGTCACCAAGTCGCTAAGTAACAACTCGCTAAAAGCACAAGTCGCTATGAAACAAGTCGCTAAAGCAACAACTCTCTAAGTTGACAAGTCGCTAAAGAACAACTCGCTAAGTGGGCAAGTCGCTAAGGAACAACTCGCTAAGAGGCCAAGTCGCTAAAGAGCAACTCGCTAGTCAAGTCGCTACGTTGAACAAGTCGCTAGCCGAAGTGGTACATCCACTTCTTTGTACTATTTGTCGTCTTGTCTCAATAGTACTGGAATAATACAAACGGGCCTCTTTTTTATACAAAAGTCAATAATGGTATCCATCTTTTTGCTTAAAGCCTTGCATAATAGTCCATTTTGTTAGAAGCCCAATTTCTTTTTTTTAAAGCCTTTCATAATAGTCCATTTTGTTAGAAGCCCAATTTCTTTTTTTTTAAACCCAAATGTTTTTTCAGACGTAAATGTTATAACGCCCAAAAACATGATCCAATATCACAGTCACTTCTCTTCTAAATTACCAAACACACTCTGATACCTTCACAAACCTAAACTTTCCAGAAAAAATCAAATTGCATTCAATGGATCATCCACTACATATTCAGAATACTTCAGAAAACAAAGGAATTAAAAAATGTAACGAATCATATACTGTTTTGTTATAATTTTAGTTTAAGTTCTTATAATGTTTATTCTAATATTTTTTATTATTTTTTTTTCAGTTAAAATCTTTTATTCCGGTTCTACTAAAAATAAAACTGGAGGTTAGTTTTATTTTTCTGTTAATCTTAACAGTTTGTTATTAATATTCCATTTGATTTTCCTTTTTAAATCGATCATTATTGACTGTGATATTAAACAAATTTGTATGTTAATAGTGTTTTTTTTATGTTTTTTAGATGTAACTTTGGATGTACATAAGAATAAGAAACGTAAAACGAGTATAGAGCGTCTTATTGAAGGTTATTATTTATATTTTTTATAAATAATTATATACTTATTTTTTATTTTAATTAAAAAATTCTTATTACATATTAGGTGAACCACAATATTTATGCAAGGAAGATAGACGAAAAAAGAAGAAGGTAAACTATGCAGTTGAAGGTATGTTAATGATTTTTATTTGAATTATAGATGACTTAATTAGCTAGAAAATTTTATCTATATTCTGTGTGTGATTTACTTTCTATTTTTAGTTGAAGGACTTATTGGATATCTAGCAAATGATCCGTATATTTTTAGTTTTGTAACTTTGGTTGTAGATTCAGTTCATGATGTTTAATTAATATCACAATACACTGCAAAATGAATATTTGTTGTTTAATTTCGAATAGAATGCATTGTGTATGTTTACAAGTGTTAGTAAGATTGATTAGATTTGATTTCCAACTATTTGTTATATGATAAAAGTAAAAATCAAAATATACTCAAATTATGTCTTATAAACACTTTGTCTTAGTTACTTTTATCATAAAGGAGTGTTTGGTTATGGTCATGATTCTCTGTTCTAGGGTGTTTTGAGTAAGTGATATTGGTTTAGATAGTTTATTCTTTGGTTACTATATAGTCAGAAGTTGGTTTAGATAGTTCAGGAGTCCTTTGCGACAGGAACATCCCATTTAAGTTAAAGGGAAAATTCTATAAGGTGGCGATTAGATCGGCTATCTTACACGGCTATCTTGTACGGCTATCTTGTACGTCTCTGAATGTTGGCACATGCTAACAGGGTAGAGGTGACAGAACTGAGGTGGCTCTGAATGTTGGTCTGCTTTTGGCTTTTTTTTCGGTGTGTTTGTGCGTGGTTTTTTTCATGTATGCCTTGTTTGCTTGTTGCTTACCTTCCTTTTATTACGCTTTTGCCTATTGTTTTTGTAGTATGCTATCTCTGTCCTTTCGCACTAGCACACATGCACTTGCCGGAGGTCTCGTTGGAAGCAGTCTCTCTACACACGGGTTTACCCTGGTGTATGGGTAGGATCTGTCTACATTTTACCTCCCCCATTCCCTGCCTAGGCGGGATTGGGTATGTTGTTGTTGTTGTATTTCTTTTTAAAAGTGAAAATTAGGATTCGTCAATAATTTTTGTTTTATTTTTAAGAATTTTCTTTCAAAGTTTTTGCGATTCTAGACTCTGTAAGATAGTCTTTGATATACACAAAATTATTTTTGCTGTAAGATAGACTTTTGCGATTCTAGACTCTGTAAGATAGTCTTTGATATACACAAAATTATTATGGCTGTTTGGTATTCGCAGTCATGTACTCGCGGTTGGTCAATGTATTCCCTAGTGATCAATCCTGCAACAAAGTAAGGCTGTTTGGTCATGTAATCTCAGCGTCCCTCTTAGAATACAAGCATACTATAAAATACACATATTCCTCCAAATAATACCCAATCTGAACCGTATCCCCTGAACATCTATAGTTTACAAATATTTTTACACTTAGTTTTACAACTAATTATAATTGACTTAATTAGGTAGAAAATTTTATCTATATTCTGTGTGTGGTTTACTTTCTATTTTTTAGTTGAACGACTAATTTGATATCTAGCAAATGATCCGTACATTTGTAACTCTGTTCTAGCGTGTTTTGAGTAAATGATATTGGTTAAGATAGTTTATTCTTGGTTATTATATAGTCAGAATTTGCATGATATCAATAGTTTTTTTCTTTTAAAAGTGAAAATTAGGATTTGTCAATAATTTTTGCATCATAACAGTTAGATGATAAAACTATATTAGCTTTGAACCTATCAATCTACCCATCACATAATTGATTTTTTTTTAAATTCTAATTCAGAAGAACATGATGAAGAAGACTAGTTTGTTTTTTCTGAAGATACAGAAAAGGATCTCTCTGTTATCAAATACAAGAAATCAACCAAGAAGAGTATGTTTATTATTTTTGTATTTTTTTTTTGACTTTTTAAATTGAAAATGATTTCCTTATTAAATACTCACATGTTTAATAAGAAAATCAGTTGCAAACTCGTTTATTTATTTTTAAAATTAATCAAACTTCATTTAATTTTTCAGGACCATTAAAAACGACTACTTCATCTAATAAATTTGTGATGAAAGAATTTGTTTTTAAAGAAAAGAAACCATTCAGAAAGAAGGGTAAAGTTTACTTGACTACAGAAGAATACATCCAACCAACAGATCTCAGAACAAGAAGCGCTCCTCTCAATTTCTATGAGGCAGTAAAGCACATATCAAAAATTCCTTGTCTCAAAGATTTTGTAGCAGAATTGGGTTTTAAAAAGATTTTAAATCTTAATATTGCTCTTATACCATCAAACCTAGCTTGGAAAATTTTAAGTTGCTACAATGAAAAAGAAAAATCGCTGGTTTTTAAAGGAGAAGAAATAAAGATTACAAGAGACTTGGTGCATGAGGTTTTAGGATTTCCAAAAGGAGATTTAAGAATTAATTTTGTAAAAAGATTAAATTACAAGACATTGTAGTTCAATCTTCAATCTTTTTGGAAACAATATGTTAACGAAGATGGAAAACTTATTGTGGAAACTGGCAATAGATCTTTTTCTAAAAACCTCAAGGACTTCATTCTGGCAACTGATACAGTTAATGATGTTTTCAAGTTAAATTTCATTATTTTGTTGGTCACTACAATGATTTGTTCAAGTGCGGGAGGAGAATCAAACATGAGATTTCTACCATCACTTTTTGATCATTATGATAACATTATCAGAGTTGATTGGTGTGGTCTAATGATGGAATCTCTAGATCTAAATCCACCTAATCTAGATACGAATTCTGCAAATAAACAGTATTGTGGTCCAATAACATTTATTACGGTATGTTTTTTTTTTTTTTTTTTTTTTTTTTTTTTTTTTTATATATATTTTGGTTTTATTTTTTAACAAATATTTGAATTATTTTTTTCACAGTTGCTGTATATTAGATGGCTGTTTAAAAGAACCAAATCGAATGAAGATGTCTTACAGTATTGCTCAACATAATTGCTGAGGAAAGTGGACTGTGAACATATAAGACTTAAAAAAATTTCTGAGTTTTTTGAAGATGATCGGGTTTTCTTCAGTGAGGAAGTTAATGATGAAATTTATCAACCGATTTTTGAATCTAGTAATGTTTTACTATTAGAGAATAAAAGAGTGTCAGAAGATCAATGTCAACATTTGAATTCTGAAGTGCAACAGGTAATCTTAAAAGTTTGATTATACTGTTTTTTAAAAAACATAATATTTGATTGTTATAACTCTTTTTATTCTTTTTATCAGAACAAATGTTGTGAAACTTCAAAACCTATACAAGCTGAAAGTGATAATTCATCATCATCTGAAGAAAACCATTTTTTTAATAATCATACTCCAATGAGGATTGAGAATTTTGGGAGTTCATCTTTGTTGGATGCTGCAAATGACCCTTTGATTCGCTCCCAAACAGTCAAGTTTTATCACTCAAGCCGGCCACTTGTGAATGACCGACCGTAACAAACTTAAAACGGTTCAGAAGCAAATGCAATGAAGATCAGGAGAGTATAGGGTTTCCCCGGGTCGTTATGTCCCAACGAGCTATGCAATGGATCACCAAACGTATAGTGATCGAGAAGATTTGAACAGGAGAAAGGGATTATGATTATTATAACTACAGAAAAAGCAAACAAATACAAAGGCTTAAATGCAAATTAAAGAAAATTAAAAAGATAAAAAATATTAAATAAACGCTATCACTATTTGCAAAAGGGAAGTGATATGTACACATATATTTTTACTTCATACACATAAATTTTAGTTGTATGATCCTTGTGGTCCTACTAAATTTATATGTAAATTTATGTGTATGAAGTAAAAGTGTATGTGTACATATCATTACCCTTTGCAAAATGATGTTTTTGATTTTATGTTTTTATAAAACTTGAATTAAAACTACGTAACGTACAAATGAAAACGTGAAACTGAAACAGTATTAATCCTAAAAATATGAAAATGATATTTTTACAAACCTAATGATAAAAGAAAATATTTAGAAAAAGAAAATTATTTTTAAAACTATTTAATTAATTATTATTAATTAAAAACTATTTTCAACTATTAAATAATAGCCTAAAATACAAGAAAATATGAAATAAAGCTAGAAAAATAAAATTATGACTTAGAAAAATCTAAAATATCAAAAGAGAATTTTCAAAACTATTTTTGTATTTTTCTGAATATTTTTCTATTTTCTAGGAATTAAAAACTAATTAAATTACTTAAAAATACAAATTTAGCTAAGAAAAATTTGGAAAAATATTTTTTTGTCTTTTTATATTTATCTTAACTTAAGAAAAAGGAAAAATTATTTTTTTGAAGCTTTTCTTAATTAATTGTATTTAAAGCTAATTAAAAAGGCCTAAAAACTGAATTAAATCAAGAAAAATACTAAACTGACTTAGAAAAATGTGAAAAATTCAAGATAAGCTTAAAATAATATGAGGAATCTAGGAAAAATGGAAAAACAAGGGCTTGTATGGAGGAAAATGAGGCTGCAGTGGAATGTGCTTAAAAATAAGCACTTAGGATAAGCCAATCAACCACAAACAAGCACCAAACTGTTACAGAAGCTTGAATAAGCTAAAAGAACTCTAAAGCAACTAAAAACAACAAGCCATAACCTCTGGATTGCAAGTTACAAAGATTTGATGATGTGAGCTTATTGTGCAAAAACAGTTTTGAGGTGCCTACTTTGGACATGAAAATAAGCACCCAAATAAGCAAGAAACTGAAAAGCAAGATAGGCAACCTAAACTAGACCTGGCTAAGTACTCTTAAACCAAAGAACAGACCTAGAGGGGCTCTGATGAGTTTTGTGCAAGAGCTGCAAAAACTGCACAAGTCCTGTGCAGCTCAGTGCCCTGCACTGGGCATTTAATCCCATTTTGACAAGCTTATTTTGGGCTTTTATAAAATTACTAAAATTCTACAAAAATGACAATAATAAAATAGACCAGTTGAACTTATAAAAGCCACAAGTTTTACTGATTTTGACCCAGAAATGAATCCACTAAAAATCAACTTAGTTGGCCATAAACTGAGTTTCCAGTTTGACTTTTGACATAGAAATGGAAAGGTTAACTTAAATGAGATTTGATCTTGATTTAAGGACTGAAATAGATGTAATGTGATGAAATTAAACTAATGCAAACTAGTTCTAAGATTTTTAAACACAAAACAAGCTTTTGAATTGCAAAAGCTCCAACAGTAAGCAAATGGGACAGATTTAAGATGAACTATTGACTTTTGTTAATGCAGGCACAATCAACTGACTCAAATGAGTCAAATAGAACTACACAAACATAAATCAACAATATTCAACCACTGAGCAGACCTTAAAGACAGATTAAGCAGATAATCCAAACACCCTTTATTAACTGATTTGAACTTTTAAATTACACTAACTACTGAACTAATCATGTAACAATGACCAAACTGAGTTCACATGACCTAAATACAACTATATAAACAAGTTTACACTAATGATGACCACAGATACACAGACAAGCATAAAATGCAAAATGGATTGAAATTGAAAAATGAAATATAAACTCACATAGGTCCAGCTGTTATGCAGGCTAAAACCAAACCCAAACCTGTTCTAAACTAGTCTATTTCAACCCATCCAAGGATCTGCAACACCCAAATTCCAAAACCAAGTCCAATTGCACCCAGTTTGACTTTTGTTGACTGATGAGTGTCTAAATACTCATCATTTTTGTACCAATTAGACTGCAAAAACATCTGAAAACACTCAGAAATGCATCCAAATGATAAAAATATCACAAATAAGTGTTTTATGTGTTTTAAATGCAAAAATATCAAAATCTGGTGAAAAACGTATCAAGTTTGCATAATTAGCAGTTTTAGTCCCCCAAGTTTCAAAAGTTGTCAAAAACAGTCCCTGGTAAAACAAAATAAAGAAAAATGATATTCAAGGTCCCTGAATTATTCTAACTTGTCAAAAATGGTCCTTGAATAAATCTTTTGTAAAATGGCAGAAAAGGTCCCTGAACTTTCATAAAATGTCAAGTTTGGTCCCTGGAAAATTGAAACTGTCAAAACTGGTCCCTGTACTATTGGAACTTGTCAATATTGGTCCCTTGTGACAGTTTTGAGAAATTGGCAGGATTGGTCCTTCTAGAATCTGAAATTACAAAATGATCCTTGTCATTTAATACTAAGCCTAACCCTATGACCCTTTATCTATTTCTGACCCATGCCTTAACCTTTTGACCCCTTCCCTTTTTTTTGACCCCCTAGTCAAACTCAGTCAAACAACCCAACCCCGCCCAACACCTTATCCTGTACACCTTTCCCCTCCACTTGCCTGCTACTCCTCTGCAACCACCTCTCCCATCACCCTCACCTTATCCCAACACCTCTCACCCCTCATCATCACCCTACAATCCACCCCCCCCCCCCCCTAGTTGCTAGCTTAGAAGGCCCAGAGTTCAAAATCCACATTTCCCGCCAAAAATCATATAAAGGCCAATATGGCCTCTGCTCACCTATTGGCTCAAAAGAGTGGTGGGATTGGATCAAGAGGACACGTGGAAGCATTGGGAGCTATAAAAGGAAGGAGGAGAAGGAAGATAAAGGTGTTAGCTAGTTTTTAGTTTTTTCTTAATGTCGTTTTTAAATTAATGTTTTAGTTTTAAGTCCAAATATTGTAATCACAGCTTTTATGTATCACAATTAAGTTAATTTATCATTGTAATTCACTTTTAAGCAACAATATCAAAGTTCTGTATAAGTTCATGTTTTCAAGATAATTGTTGCAATCTCAGTTTCAAAATCCTATGCCCAAGCTTTTAGTAGCTTATGTTTAAGCTCAAATAAGTTGTTTAAGTTCTTTATAAGTTTTTGGAAAGCCTGCAAATCAGTTTTAAGAAAGTTTGTTCCATGGTCAACATAAGTCAACTATGATGCAAAACTGGGAATGGTGATGATTAAAGCTGTTGCAGAGGGTGAATTTGGGTTAAAATAGATTAGGCCAGAGTAGGATTTGGTTTGGTTTAGCCTGCAAACAGCTGGGGACTTGTGAGTTCAAATCTCATTTCCATTTTTTTTCTTTCAGTATTGCATATTATGCTTGTGTATGTATCTGTGATCATTGAAGGTTTAAACATGTTCAATCAGTTGTATTTAAGTCACTTAGACTCACTTTGATTGTCTGCACAAGTTGGATAAGTGTTTAGCTTAGTTTAGATTGCTAATTAGTTTGACAGTAGTGTTTGGGATTAGATAGCAGAACTGTGATTGAGGCTTGCTCAGTGGGTAATTACTGTTATTTTAGGTTTGTTAAGTTCCAATGCACTCATATTAGTCATAATTTTGCACCAACATTTGCCCAAAGTCAAAATTCTCTTTTATCTGACTTAATATCTCAACTGTTGGAATTTTGCAAGAACAAAAGCTTATTTTGTGTTCATATTTCATAATTACATCTTGCAGTAGTCTCATTACACCTTATTACATCAATATAAGTCTTTAAATTCAGCTACAAAGTTCATAGAAGTCAAACTTTTCAGTTTCTTCAAAAGTCAAAGTTGTGAAAACCTGTTTTGAGCCATCTGAGATTGATTTTTCATGAACTCATTTCTGAGTCAAATTCAATGAAACTTGTGGCTTTTATAAGTTCAACTGCTCTAGTTTCTTGTTGTCATTTTTGTACAATTTTGAGAATTTTTCTTAAGCTCTAAAGAAGCTTGTCAAAATGGGCCTAAGTGCCCTGTGCATGGCATCAAGTCTGCACAGGACTTGTCCAGATTTTGCAAGGTTTGCATTAAGCTCAAGTGAGCTTCTCTAGGCCTGATATTTGGCTCATGTGTAGTTACCCAGGTCTTCTTTAGGTTCCTTTATCTGTTTTCCAATTTCCAGCTTATCTAGTTGCTTATTTCTAAGTCCAAAGTAGCCTACCGAAAACTGTTTTGTGCTTAAACTCAAATAAGCCAAATCTTTGTGTCTTGCAATTCTGTGGGTTAGGCCTGTTAATATTTGTTTCATTTTGGTTCTTCTTGCATAATATTGCTTCTGTTAACAGTTGGTTCACATTGGTGCTCATTAACTTATTCCAAGTGCTTATTTCCAAGCACTTTGTGCTTCAGTTTCAAATTCCTCCAAACAACCCCATGTTTTTCCATTTTTCCTAGCTTCCTAATACTATTTTAGACTTTTCCTGAAATTTTCAGATTTTTCCTAGCTTGTTTGCTATTTTTCTTGATTTAAATTAGTTTTTAAGCATTTTTAAATAGCATTTAATACAAAAAATTCAGAAAAGTTTCAAAAAAATAATTTTTTATTTTTATTAAGTTAAGATAAATATAAAAAGCCAAAAAAATATTTTTCTAGATTTTTCTTAGTTAAATTTGTATTTTTAAATAATTTAAGTAGTTTTAAATAGTTTAAAATTCCTAGAAAATACAAAAATAATCAGAAAAATACAAAAATAGTTTTAAAAATTCTCTTTTGATATTTTAGATTTTTCCAAGTTATAATTTTATTTTTCTAGCTTTATTTCCTATTTTCTTGTATTTTAGGCTATTATTAATTAGTTAAAAATAGTTTTTAATTAATAATAAATAGATAAATAGTTATAAAAATAATTTTCTTTTTCTATAAATTTTCTTTTATCATTAGGTTTGTAAAAATATCATTTTCATATTTTTAGGGTTAATATTGTGTAAGTTTCACTTTTTATTTTGTACGCTACGTAGTTTTTAAATCAGTTTTTATAAAAACATAAAACCAAAAACATCATTTTGCAAATAGTGATAGCGTTTATTTAATATTTTTTATCTTTTTAATTTTCTTTAATTTGCATTTAAGCCCCTGTAGTTTATGGGCTTTTCCTTAGTTATAATCATATTCAAATCTCTTTTCCCGTTCAAATCTCTCGATCACTACACGTTTGACTATTCTCGCACAGCTCGTTGGGACTTAACGACCTGGGGAAACACTATACTCTCCTGATCTTCATTGCATTTGTGCTTAAACTGTTTTAAGTTTGTTACGGTCGGCTATTCACAAGTAGCAGGCTTGAGTGATAAAACTTGACGGTTTTGCACAGATCAAATTTTGGCGCCGCTGCCGGGGAGCAGTGCTAATAGTCTTACGTTTAGAAGATTAGTGATTTGAATATTCACTCCTTGTTTATACCATCTGTATGTATTTATATTTTCTTATAAAAATCAAAAACCCAAAAAGATTTTCATTCTTTGTTTTCAAAAATACCAAAAATATTCCTCTTTACCCTCTTACCCTTTTGATTCTTCATTTCTTACCCTCTGTAAACCTTTGATTCTTTCTATGTCTTATCCTCACCCTCTTGGATGTCAATGGTGTGGTGGTCCTTATAATGGTGGCAATTGCCCCAGTTGTAGCATGGTGGAATCAGGAAACGGGTCTGTCTATAACCAGGATCCCTATTCCTACCATAACACAACTGATTTATTCCATCAGCTACCACACTGTGAGACTCAGCAGTTTTACTGTTGTGAGTACTGTGGTGGTTCACATTCTAGTTCTGATTGTCAATCGGGAAACACGCTTGTCTATGAGCAGGTTCCTGATAACAATTATGACTACCACACATATAACTCACAGCCACATCAGTTTTACTGTTGTGAGTATTGTGGAGGTCCTCACTCTAGCTCTGATTGTCAAACGAGGAATCCATTTCCTTGTAACAATTACGACTCTTCGTATCATAACCAACCTCCACAATACCAAGTGAATCAGGCACTACCTCAGCCTGAGCCACTTCCTCAAAATCTTCTACTTGATCTTTTGAATTTAGTGAAAGATTTGAAGGAATGTAAACATCCCCAAGATAATCCAAATGAAAAATCCATGGAAGTTTTGTTAGCTGAAGAACGGACTGCTAAATTAGATTCCCAGATTGCCTTTGAAAAATCTATTAGGGAATCAATTGCAAAAGAAAAAGCAGCCAAATCTAGCTCTCGATTCCGTTTCATTCCTGATGACGATGATGATGAAGTTACCCTTGATATTAGTCAACTTTGTACAGATTCATCAAGTTCATCAGTTGAAATTCCTTCCATGAAAAATCAGGGAGAAAAGACTATGATGGAATTACTAGCAGAAGAACAAATGGAAAGTATAAAACATATGTATGCTAGTCCTTCTAAACTCCCTCAGTCTGTTGTTATCACACCTGATATTCCCACTCACTCTCTGACTATGGGGGACGAGCATCTTGACACTGTTCCTGAAAAGGAATCGGACGAATTCATAAAGTCTAGTGTTGAGAACCTTGTCCCAATCCCAAGAGAGTCACAGGGAATTCTTGATCATGTGTGTGATATCCCTCCTCCTCTTGTCTTCCAAAATGATCATATTGAGATGTTCTCCGATTCTAATGATAATGATTCGTTATCTTGTGGAGACATCGTTTATGTGGAAGATTTACCTTCTGAGCTTGTTAGCTTAGAAGAAGAGAATGATGAAGCTACTGACACTGAAATCAAAGATGAAGCACTTCGTGCAACATTACTGAATGTCAGTCTTCTCATTTCTAAAATCGAGGCTTTCAATGAAAAACCTATTTCATCTCCTATCCCCATTAAGGATAGTGACATTCTTTCCGATGATTCTATTCCGGAAATGGAAGCCTTCTGTTTTAATAATATGGGAGTGAAGATTAGTGGCAGTACCACTTTTCATTCTCATAATTCTCTCCCCGATTATGAATCATGTACATTGGAGGAGTTCACCAGTGAACCCACTCATATCAATTCTGAATATGATTCATTCACCTTCATGGAGTTCTCAGATGAACCCACTCATATCATATCTCCGCCGGAGTATGATAACTTCTACTTTGATCTAGACACACCCGGGATATGTCTAGACCAATTGAGCTTAAAAGATGAAATTCATACTATCATGAATTCCCCTTCTGATGATGATGAGTTAGTCAAGATCATTATCATGATTTTCTTTCTCTTCTTCACCTATCCCGTGGCTTCTCCTGTTCTTCACTCCTTCGGGAATGAAGACATTATCTTTGACCCCGGCATTCCCATGTACCATTTGTGAGCCGGGTCTCTCTCTGTATCTCATCGGTGTGGAACTTTCACGTACTTCAATGTTTATCCAAACATCTTGAATGAAAGTCCGATGGAGATTGTCTCTTCCACTTACTTCCCCATGAACCAATTAATTCGGGGTCGAGTCAAGCTAGCGACTCGGAAATCAAAAACAGTAGCTAAACATGGGTTTTCACCCGTGTGTACCACCCTAGTGTGGGGGAGATGCCCCACATGTTGTATATAGATCTAAAAAATGATGAAAATTGTAAATATTAAAAAAGAGAATAATTGTTGTGTTTCTACACTTAGCTAGTAATGTTATCTTTTTACGTTCTAAGTTTCGGCATAACAGTCGGTACTTTGACTATTGAGGACAATATTCATTTCTAAGTGTGGGGGGGAAATTCTGGCGAATTTTGATCATAAATGTACCCTTTTAGTCCCTTTTTCCCCCAAAATGGCCAAATTTTAAAAAAAAAAAAAAAAAAAAAAAAATAGTGGAAGTACTATGTACTAAACACAACAAATGGTAATCAGTCCACCATGTCTAACCCACATAAGGATTGGCTAATCCAGGAGCAAACGGCTCTTGGTAAAGATATCTCAAATCCGTTGACGGCTTGCAATTTGCCCAAAATTGTATGGTATTCAGCTCACCATATCCTTAAAAGTGAAGAGTTGGCTAGCCCGCAAGTTTATGGCTTGTGGTAAAGGCAGTGGAAAAACCATAATTGGTAATCAGCTCACCAAAAATAATATTGATAATTTATCTAAGAGTTGGCTAGTCCAGAGCAAACGGCTTCTGGTAAAGACAAATCAAATCCGTTGAAAGCTGATGATTTGCTCAAAATCATTTGGTTATCGGTGTACCAAGGTTCTTACTTGAACTGAAACATTTGGCTACTCCAGAAGTAATGGCTTTTGGTAAAGAGATTCAAATCCATTAATTTTTCTCAAAACATTGCTAGGGACTAGCAATATCTTAGTGTGGGGGATTGATGAGTGTCTAAATACTCATCAATTTTGTACCAATTAGACTGCAAAAACATCTGAAAACACTCAGAAATGCATCAAAATGATAAAAATATCACAAATAAGTGTTTTATGTGTTTTAAATGCAAAAATATCAAAATCTGGTGAAAAACGTATCAAGTTTGCATAATTGGCAGTTTTAGTCCCCCAAGTTTCAAAAGTTGTCAAAGACAGTCCCTGGTAAAACAAAATAAAGAAAAATGATATTCAAGGTCCCTGAATTATTCTAACTTGTCAAAAATGGTCCTTGAATAAATCTTTTGTAAAATGGCAGAAAAGGTCCCTGAACTTTCATAAAATGTCAAGTTTGGTCCCTGGAAAATTGAAACTGTCAAAACTGGTCCCTGTACTATTGGAACTTGTCAATATTGGTCCCTTGTGATAGTTTTGAGAAATTGGCAGGATTGGTCCTTCTAGAATCTGAAATTACAAAATGATCCTTGTCATTTAATACTAAGCCTAACCCTATGACCCTTTATCTATTTCTGACCCCTGCCTTAACCTTTTGACCCCTTCCCTTTTTTTTGACCCCCTAGTCAAACTCAGTCAAACAACCCAACCCCGCCCAACACCTTATCCTGTACACCTTTCCCCTCCACTTGCCTGCTACTCCTCTGCAACCACCTCTCCCATCACCCTCACCTTATCCCAACACCTCTCACCCCTCATCATCACCCTACAATCCACCCCCCCCCCCCCTAGTTGCTAGCTCAGAAGGCCCAGAGGTCAAAATCCACATTTCCCGCCAAAATCATATAAAGGCCAATATGGCCTCTGCTCACCTATTGGCTCAAAAGAGTGGTGGGATTGGATCAAGAGGACACGTGGAAGCATTGGGAGCTATAAAAGGAAGGAGGAGAAGGAAGATAAAGGTGTTTGCTAGTTTTTAGTTTTTTCTTAATTTCGTTTTTAAATTAATGTTTTAGTTTTAAGTCCAAATATTGTAATCACAGCTTTTATGTATCACAATTAAGTTAATTTATCATTGTAATTCACTTTTAAGCAACAATATCAAAGTTCTGTATAAGTTCATGTTTTCAAGATAACTGTTGCAATCTCAGTTTCAAAATCCTATGCCCAAGCTTTTAGTAGCTTATGTTTAAGCTCAAATAAGTTGTTTAAGTTCTTTATAAGTTTTTGGAAAGCCTGCAAATCAGTTTTAAGAAAGTTTGTTCCATGGTCAACATAAGTCAACTATGATGCAAAACTGGGAATGGTGATGATTAAAGCTGTTGCAGAGGGTGAATTTGGGTTAAAATAGATTAGGCCAGAGTAGGATTTGGTTTGGTTTAGCCTGCAAACAGCTGGGGACTTGTGAGTTCAAATCTCATTTCCATTTTTTTTCTTTCAGTATTGCATATTATGCTTGTGTATGTATCTGTGATCATTGAAGGTTTAAACATGTTCAATCAGTTGTATTTAAGTCACTTAGACTCACTTTGATTGTCTGCACAAGTTGGATAAGTGTTTAGCTTAGTTTAGATTGCTAATTAGTTTGACAGTAGTGTTTGGGATTAGATAGCAGAACTGTGATTGAGGCTTGCTCAGTGGGTAATTCCTGTTATTTTAGGTTTGTTAAGTTCCAATGCACTCATATTAGTCATAATTTTGCACCAACATTTGCCCAAAGTCAAAATTCTCTTTTATCTGACTTAATATCTCAACTGTTGGAATTTTGCAAGAACAAAAGCTTATTTTGTGTTCATATTTCATAATTACATCTTGCAGTAGTCTCATTACACCTTATTACATCAATATAAGTCTTTAAATTCAGCTACAAAGTTCATAGAAGTCAAACTTTTCAGTTTCTTCAAAAGTCAAAGTTGTGAAAACCTGTTTTGAGCCATCTGAGATTGATTTTTCATGAACTCATTTCTGAGTCAAATTCAATGAAACTTGTGGCTTTTATAAGTTCAACTACTCTAGTTTCTTGTTGTCATTTTTGTACAATTTTGAGAATTTTTCTTAAGCTCTAAAGAAGCTTGTCAAAATGGGCCTAAGTGCCCTGTGCAGGGCATCAAGTCTGCACAGGACTTGTCCAGATTTTGCAAGGTTTGCATTAAGCTCAAGTGAGCTTCTCTAGGCCTGATATTTGGCTCATGTGTAGTTACCCAGGTCTTCTTTAGGTTCCTTTATCTGTTTTCCAATTTCCAGCTGTTGGGAATTATGTGAAGTTTGGATTATGCTGATATTAATGCCGAAGTGTTTCTACTGAAGTGAAGTGGATTCTGCCGAAGACATAATCTACTGAAGTATAATAGTTATTAGTTTGTTTCTGCGGAAGTGTTTATTCCGTGTTTAGTTTATTTAGTGTGGATATACATGAGCTTTATTAGGAAGTGATTGTGTATATCTTATTTAGTTTTATGATTATACGTTTCTTGGGAAACGGTTTAGCGATATTGTTTAGGGTTCCTTGTCTATAAAAGGAACACATTAGAAAGAGTTATGTACCGATTGGAAAATTCAGTTTTAGTTAATATAAAGATCCATAGAGGATCAAGAAGTTCTTAGTTATTTGTTACTTGTGTTTATATTCCGCTGATAAACATTAGTAGTAGAGATTGTCTTTTATTGTGCTTGTGATTACATAGGCATACATAACGATCCACGAGCTCAAGATCTATCAAGGTCTTTGTTTGTTTCAACAAGTGGTATCAGAGCCTCGTGAGAGTCTCTACGATACTAAGGACAAGCTTTTTCTAAACACCCATACAACCATAACAAAATCATCATGCCTGGTTCAGATGTTGATACTGAACTCACCAACAACCAAAACTCCACCCATCTGCAACAACTAAGTCTCTCTAATAGCAATGCTAAGTTTCCTTACCTTAAAAGGGAGGAATATGATCTTTGGGCTATGAAGATGCAGAACTGGATCTCCAACATTGATTGGAATCTATGGCAGATAATTATGAAGGGGAACAGTTTGAAGAGAACTACCACGGATGCTGCTGGTAATATGATGAATGTTCCTCCCAAAACTGCTGAAGAGTTGCTGGCAGTTCAGAGAGAAACAAAGGTCAGAACTATTCTTCTGCAAGCTATTCCTGAGGATCACTTGAGTGATTTTCACTTCATGCAAGATGCCAAGGATATATGGTTAGCAATTAAGGCGAAGTTCGGTGGGAATGAGGAGTCTAGGAGACTGAAGAAGTCCATGCTTAGACAACAGTTTCAGGACTTTCAAATCTCTGAAGAGGAAGGAATTCACAAGGGCTATGATAAGTTTCACAAGATCTTAAGTCAGTTGAATCAGCTACAGGCAAAGCCGGATAATGATGACTGTAACTCTAAGTTTCTGAGGTCATTACCTCCATCCTGGCTACATGTAAGCATAGCTTTAAAAGCTAAAGGTGGTTTGGACATGATGACCTTTGATGAGCTGTATAACAAACTTAAAGCTCTTAAACATGATGTAAGAAGCCCTTTTCGATCATCTTCTACTGCTAGTCATACTGCATTTGTTGGAGCCTCTACTCCAAAGTCTAGCTATGGTCCAAGCCTATATCCATCATCATCTAATGCTGCTCCTTCATCGAGTTCTCACTCTAAATCAAGCAACATTATGGAAGATGTACTTGGATCCTTCTTTGCTGATTATGATCCTCAGCAGGAACTGGCTTATGAGGATTTTGATCAGGTGGACCCGCTTGAGATGGAAGAGATGAAGCTGAGGTGGCAAGTGGCCATGCTTTCCATGGATATCAAGACCTTTGAGCGCAAAGCTGGCAGAAGGTTTGGATTCAAAGGACGTGATCCAGCAAGGTTTGACAAGAGGAAGGTTAAATGCTTCACATGCCAACAGATGGGTCACTTTTCCAGAGAATGCAAAGACAGGAAAGCTGGTGATGAGACAAGATACACTTCTTATCAGCAGTATCAGAAGGAGGCAGGAACGTCAAAGGGATCAACTGCTTTGGTCACCCTGGATAGCAATGTAGACTGGAAGCAACATGAGGAGGCTGATAATGATGGTCCTGATAATGTTGGGTTGATTGCAAGCTGTACTTCAGAGGATAGGCATGATCAGATTGCCTTGATGGGCATCTCTCAGGTACAAAACTGTGTGTTTGGTTGTAGTGAGCGTTATAATGAACTCAAACAAGCTTATGATATTATGGAACCTAAATATAATGAATGCTATGTGGAAGTAGAAGCTTATAAACAGGCTTTAAAAACACTAGAAATACAAAAGGTTTGGTTTCAGAAGAATGAAATAGCTTATGATGAGAAAATAGGTGTTTTAGAAAGAGATCTCGAATGTGCTACAAATGAATTAAAATGGTCTGAGAAGTTAAGAGCAGATGTAGAGTCAAAAAATCTAGAGCTTAAGGAGAAAGTTAAGGAGGAAATTGCTAGGAATAATGAATGGATGATGAATGGTAATAAGTTGGCTAGTCTCATTTATAGTAGTCAAGCTCCCAATTCTACTGTGGCTTTAGGTTTTAAGAAATATGTAGGCTTAGAAGCTAGGGATGACACACGTAAATCTACACCAGCAGGCCTAGCTAATTTTGTGAAAGAAGGTGACCTACATGCTGTACGTGGACCAATTAGAGGTGAGCACATGCCCATTGACCTTTCCACTCTTAATGACTTTGATGGATCACACCATCTGTATGGCAAAAAGTCAAGAGACTTGCCAGACCCTAATACTTCTACTAATGACTTTGTCTCTTGTGTTAACAGTGACAAGTCCTCCAAGCAAGGGTCTACAGAGTGTGATTCAAATGACAAGTCTGCCCTTCCCAACTCTTCACCCCTGCCTGCACCCAAGACTACCAATAAGCATGACAGAGTTGCTGCCAAGGAATGCACTTCCAAGACAGTTGCCTCTGAAGACTTGCTTTTTAATTCTTTGCATAATAATACTGTTAAAAACAATTCTTTTCATGGTTTTGGTTTGAATACTTCTGCTTGTAAGAATACTTCTTTTGGTTTGAATAAATCTTCTAATCAGAAGAAATGTTTTGTGTGTGGAAGTAAATCTCATTTAATTAAGGATTGTGATTATCATGAGCAAAGGATGAGTAGGTGTGGTGATTCTAGGCATACTAGACCAATGTGGACCAATGTTAATGATATACCACCTTATGTTCCACAAGCTACTAATTATAATACTTCTTTTCCTTGGAGAAGATCAATTGGAAAACCATATGTTCAACCAACCAGTGAATATTTTAAAAATGGTTTTTGGCCTAGATATGTTAACCCTATGACTGATGGGAGAGGGTACTGGGATACTGCTGTCAAGACCTCAGCAGGTTGTTCTTGGAATAAACAGAGACCTAAGTTTCATTGGAAACCCAAGAACAATAGTGGATCTTATACTTCTACATGGCACAACTCATATGATCCACAAGGCAGGTTCAAGTCAGCAATGACTTGAGCCTCCATAGTGTACTAATTCTCTGTATATTTTTGTTGTTGTTGTAGGATCATCCCCTTAAGCATAAAGATGTTGGAATTGTTGACAGTGGTTGTTCTAGAAGTATGTCAGGAAACAGGGACATGATGCATAACTTTATACCCATTGAAGGAGGAGGCAATGTAACCTTTGGAGGAAGTGATGGACGAATTACTGGAAAAGGGACCATCAAAACACCTCAGCTGGACTTTGAGAATGTTTACTATGTCAAGGAACTTCAACACTTCAATTTGTTTTCAGTCTCACAAATCTTTGACACTAAGAACAAAGTACTCTTCACAGAGGATGAATGTCTTGTGCTGTCTAAAGACTTCAAACTCCCAGAAGATGCTTCAATTCTACTGAAGGTTCCTCGAAGTCATAATCTTTATACATTCAACTTAACTAATGTTCAACCAGCAGGTGACTTAACATGTTTGGTGGCTAAAGCATCTGTGGATGAGTCCACCAAATGGCACAGAAGGATGGCCCATGTCAATTTTAAGACCATTAACCAGCTTTCAAAACTGGGCCTCGTTCAAGGTCTTCCTGCCAAAGTATTCACCAATGATCATAACAGTGTTGCATGCAACAAAGGAAAGCAGCACAGAGCCTCATACAAAGGTGTTCCTGTTACAGCAGTAACCATTATTTCTGAACCTCTTCAGCTGCTTCATATGGATCTGTTTGGTCCAACTAAAGTGAGAAGCATTGATCATAAATATTTTTGTCTGGTGATCACTGATGGTTATAGCAAATTTTGTTGGGTATTCTTTCTAAGGACCAAAGATGAAACATCTGAAATATTGAAAGACTTCATTACCCTTATTGAGAATCAGTTGAACAAAAAGGTGAAAGGAATTAGGTGTGATAATGGTACAGAGTTCAAAAATGCCATTCTGATAGAAATCTGCAGGTTAAAGGGAATCAAAAGGGACTATAGCACTCCAAGAACCCCTCAACAAAATGGGGTGGCAGAAAGAAAAAATAGAACCTTAATAGAGGCTGCAAGATCAATGCTAGCAGACTCTAAACTTCCTACCATGTTTTGGACTGAGGCTGTTGGTACAGCTTGTTATGTACTCAATAGAGTGTCCATTACTAGACCACATCTTAAAACACCATATGAACTTCTTTTTGGGAAAGTTCCTGTTATTCATTACCTTAAACCGTTTGGCTGCCAAGTGACAATTTTGAATACCAGTGATCCTTTGGGCAAATTTGATGAGAAAGCTGATGATGGTTACATTGTGGGGTATTCTGCTCATAGTAAGGCATACAGGGTTTACAATGTATCTGCTAAGAAGATTGAGGAGACATTGAATATGAGGTATCTTGAAGACAAGCCAAATGTTCAAGGACAGGGTCATGTTTGGTCATTTAACCTTGATTACTTGACTGACTACTTGGGTTATGCTAGACATATGGCTAACCAAAATGCAGATTCTGAAGCATCTCCAACTACTAGTGCAGAAACTTTGGAAGCTCATTCTGACAGTGGGTCTGATGATGATGAACAACCCATTGTAGTGCCTTCCTTTTGTAGGTGACACTTCTAAAGATTATACTGATGTGGGTGAAGATGAATTCTATTATGCTGAGGACCTTGCCAGACTGAAGAAACAAGAGTATGCAGCCAATTTAGATGCTGAGAGGAATGTTGAAGAAAGTTCAAATGAAGCACTCGGCAGAAACTCCAATTCTGCTGAAAGGGAATCTGTTTCTCCTCACCTCTCCAATTCGGCTGAAAGACATGTTGACTCTACTCCTATGTCTACTAAAGTGTCAACAGATCTTGGTGAACCCTATACAAGGTTTCCAAAACCTTCAGATCTTGGTCATCATCAACCTAAAGCAGGCATCTTCAACACACCTTCCTATGATACTGACTTTGAACCTACTGTGACTAATCTTGATTCTTCCATTGATGTCAACACCACCACTACAACAAGGATCAACAATGTTCATCCACAGTCTAATATTATTGGTGATCCTAATGCACTTGTTAGAACAAGAGGTACTGTGGCGCGTTCAAAATATGGTCAGGTGGCTTTTATCTCTTATGTCTCTAATCAGCAGAGAGACAATCACACAGACTATCAACATTGTCTGTTTGCTTGTTTTCTCTCACAAGTGGAACCAACCAGTGTTACTCAGGCTCTTGAAGACTCAAGTTGGCTTGAAGCAATGCAGGATGAGATGCAACAATTTCAAAATCAGCAGGTTTGGATATTGGTACCACTACCTGATGGTAAGTATGCTATTGGGACTAAATGGATTCTGAAGAATAAGAGAGATGCTCGGGGTGTTGTCATTAAGAACAAAGCTAGATTAGTTGCACAGGGTTATAGACAAGAGGAGGGAATCGATTATGATGAAGTGTTTGCACCAGTAGCAAGATTTGAGGCTATACGAATCTTCTTAGCTTATGCATCCTATATGGGCTTTATGGTCTATCAAATGGATGTTAAAGGAGCATTCTTGTATGGTGAAATTGAAGAGGAGGTGTATGTCACTCAACCTAAAGAATTTGAAGATCCAGATCATCCTAATCATGTTTATAAGGTAGTCAAAGCTCTCTATGGACTACATCAGGCACCTAGGGCCTGGTATGCTAGGCTCTCTACATTTTTGCTGAAACACGGTTACAGAAGAGGTGCAATTGATAAGACTCTTTTCCTAAAGAAGAATTCCACTGACATTATTCTTGTGCAAGTGTATGTGGATGACATTATTTTTGGATCCACAAAGGAAGCTTGGTGCAGGGAGTTTGAGGAGCTTATGAAGGGAGAGTTTCAGATGAGTGCAATGGGAGAGATGACTTTCTTTTTGGGTCTTCAAGTTCAGTAGAAACCTGATGGTATCTTTATCAGTCAGGACAAATATGTGAGGGACATCTTGAAGAAGTTTGGTATGGAGGGTGTAAGGACTGCTACTACACCTTATGAAGCTCCAAAGACAAAGACCAACAATGAAGCTGATCCACCTGTGAATGTTCATTTGTACAGGTCTATGATTGGGTCTTTGATGTATTTAACAGCTTCCAGGCCTGATATTACTTTTGCTGTGAGTGTTTGTTCGCGACATCAAGTTACTCCACTGACTTCCCATCTCAATGCTGTTAAGAAGATCTTTAAGTACCTTAAAGGCCAACCGTTTCTAGGTCTTTGGTACCCAAAAGAGTCTCCTTTTAAGTTGGAAGCATATAGTGATAGTGACTATGCTGGTGCTAATCTGGATAGGAGGTCCACCACTGGAGGTTGCCAATTCCTTGGAAAGAGATTGATTTCTTGGCAATGCAAGAAACAAACTATTGTGGCTACCTCATCTACTGAAGCAGAGTATGTGGCTGCTGCTAATTGCTGTGGACAGGTTCTTTGGATTCAAAATCAGTTGTTGGATTATGGGTATAATTTCATGAACACAACAATTTTTATTGATAATCAAAGTACCATATGCATTGTTAAAAATCCAGTTTTTCACAGTCGAACAAAACATATTAAAATCAGGCACCACTTTATAAGAGATGCATATGATAAAAATTTGATAAATGTAGTCAAAATTCATACTGATGATAATGTGGCAGATTTGTTAACAAAGGCTTTTGAAGGACCAAGGTTTCAACACCTTGTGGTCCATATTGGCATGCTTAACCCTTAACTGCAAAGTTTAAGGGGAGGCATAGGCCTCAAGGCATATGCCTCAGGGGAGGATTTGTGTATAACTTTGCATTTTGCTATGTAATTTTGTATATTTGGTTGATTTTAACTAACTCTAACCTGCTAATGTAATTTTAGTGTGTTTCTTTGTTGGTTTGTGTATGTTTCTGTGTTTGTTTTGCAGAATGGTTGTCCCTGATCAGTTGAGATATGGTCAAGAAAGCTTAAGCTTGTTTCTACTGAATTCATTGTGCTGAAGTGTGTTATTTGTTTCCTCTGAAGTTGAAGTACTGAAATTATATGATTCATTCTAAAGAAGTACAGAAGCAAATAGATCATTCATTCATTCAAGAAACAGTTTACAGCTTACAGATTACAGAGTACTGGCAACATCAAAAGCATCTACATGATCTAATAGTCCTAATCTATTACATATCATCCATTCCAACATCTAAATTGCAGTGAAGATGAGCACGATGAGTATGACTGCTCACATCTTTTGGCACTAAATGCTGGCTATGCCTTTGTGATGAGCATAACCAACCCTAACAGATGCTAAGGATCAAAATGGAGAGGATGGATTGATGAAAACGAAGAAGCTGAAGCTGATTGTGGTAGAGAGATGAGAAGGAAAGATTTTCATTTGTGCATCATCTACTCTTTCCATCATATAACAACTTACATCATTTTCCTTTTTCCGTTCCTCGATACGATATGTGATGATGCACCAAAACCTGATGCAGAAAGACCAAGAACCACCTTTCTACCCATAGGAAGTGGTGGATTCCTAGCTCGAGGCCTACATTAAGGCTGAGGTGCTGGAGGTTGGGAGTAAGATGTTCCCTCCTTATAGGAATCATCAGAATCTTCAGCAGATACACTTGGTGTCTCAACACTTTTATCTTCTGATGAGGAGAGAAAGGGTGACTTCTTTGGTAGTGGATATGGTTTTGGAAAATAGTGAAACCATGGATTGGTATCTTCACTAGATGATGATGAGGATGTTGTTGTGAGATCTATGATCTCAGGTTTGGTACTCATGATGAATGATGGCTAATTTTGGGTTTTTGATGAAATTAGGGTTTGAAATATTATTTGGGGATTTTTGATGAAGAAGTCAGTGTGCATTGGGATTGTTTTATAGACGGGTTCAAGTGGTAAGAGAATTAATGTGTGTGGGTGAAACAGTAAAAAGATATTTACTGAAACTTCTTGAAGAAGTATTCTGTTTCTGCTGATCGTCCTACTTCAGCAGAATGGTTTCCGTTTCTACCGAAGTTATAAGTGAATCCGAGTAAAAGTAGAAATCCACGTCATCTTTGGTCAACTTTGACCAAAATTGGGAAATTTCTATTTATTCTCTACCGGCATATTTTCGCTCCACATTAAGTGATTCGATTATTACTCTCATTAAAAACACTTCCTTTTGTGCAAAATCGTAACCCTAATCTTCAAAATCTTTCATGGCACTTCAATTTAAACATGATCATAATAAGATTGCTTTTCTTGGAACTGCTCGAGGAGATGAGCTGTATAGGCCGATGATTTCATTCTTACAAAGATCAAAGATTCAGTATGCATTATCACATTCTCCAAATGCTATATATGAATCCTTGGTTACTCAATTCTGGGCATCGGCAGAAAGAAGAAGTGATACTGAAATAGTTGCAAGTGTTGATGGACAAGAGTATGTGGTGACAGAGGAACTGATCAGAAGACAACTTCGCTTGGATGATGAGAATGGAGTTTATCATTCAGATTCTACGATGGTACTTGAAGGGCTTAGAACGATTGGATATCAAAGTACGAGGACAGATATGTGGTTGAAAAATAAGCTTTGTCCTATGTGGAGGTTCTTGGTTCATACGTTGCTTCAGTGTATGAGCAATAAGTCTGGAGGATGGGATCAGTTTTCAACACAAATGGGATGTGGTATTGTTTGTTTATCTAAGGGTTTGACTTATAACTTTTCTAAGTTCATCTTTGATAATATGGTAGAAAATATAACTAGGAAAAAGGGTAAGTTTTTGATGTACCCTAGGTTCTTACAGATGATATTGAATGTTTCTACACAAACCCAAGCTTTTCATCCCATAAGTGTTTTGACTCCTAAGTTATTTGCCACGATGAGAACTAAATTTGAGGGGACACATTTTCCTTTGTTAGCTGCCATGTTACCTCAGGAGAATGAGACTGCTAATGAGATTAATGTTGTTTTACCTTCTTCCAATCCTACTGATGGAAATCTTTCAGTAGATGGTGATGAGGGTCCTTCTGTTGTTGCTGAGGCATCTATACCTTCACCTAGACCATGTCCTAGTCCAGCAATTATACAAGTTCCTATTGATGAAGTTCAGGATCACATTGATGAAGTTCAGGATCAAATTGATGAAGTTCAGGTTGATACTGATAGATTGCCTACACCAAGTCCTGTTAGGACTCCATTTGGTGAAGGATGTTCTAATGTTGATCAGGTTAATGTTGCTCCTGAACAGTCTAATGAAGTTCCAATTTCAACTGAGCAATCACCTGATGCTGATGAGGATTCTATTTCACTTACCTCATTATATGCTCTGATGCACAAGCTTACAGGTGAGGTGACTGGTCTTACGAAAGAACTTGCAGAAACCAAGTCTATTCTTGGTAATAAGATTGTGGAATTGGAGACTAAAGTTGAGAACTTGGAGGAATTGCTGAGTCAGAAGGGTAAAAAGAGAAGTTTGGATTCTTCTGAGGAGGAGGACGAAGAGAATATTCATGCATCCCTTGGCATATTGGCTGATGTAGCACTTACATCTGATGTTTCTTCTCCTGTTGCTAAATCTTCAAGGCGCAAGGAGCCTATTCTATATACTAGCAAAAGAAGAAGACAATATTTGGATAAGGTATCTGCTGACACTTCAAAGGAGCCACATATGGTTGATGCATCTGCTGATGATCTAGTTGAGGAGGTTGCTACTGATCATGGTCAAACTTTGTCTATTCAAGAACACCAAAATGTTTCACCTACAGCAGATGACGAAGAGGTTTTTATTGCTGGGAGAATGTATAAGTTGAATGCTTCATCTGAAGTTTTCTCTACACCTGTTGAGGAATTGTCTCAACCTATTTCCTCTGATGTGGGTTTGATTGTTCCTTCTGAAGCTCACATTGGTTCTGCTGAAATTGGTTCTGCTGAGACATCTTCTGAGAAAGGACAGGACCCTGTGATTGAAGATCTGCTGAATTCAGGAATAGTGACTGAAGAACAAAATCAAGCTCAGGCTAGATTGTTTGCTGATTATGAGAATATGCAGAAGAGTCGTATTGTGGCTAAATTTCTTCAAGATCAGTATGCTTCTGATTTGTCTCCTGAAAGGAAATTAGAGCTTGATGCATTACTTCCTACGATCACTGATGATCAATGGGATGGTTATATTTCTCAAGGTGCATCTGACCCAAATCTTGCAAAACTTATCTTAGGAGAATCTTTTGATGATGATAATTTTGTGGATAAAATGGTGGCACTTGGTAATCAAAGGAAGCAAGAATCTGCTGCAAAGAGAAGAGCTCTTATTGATCAAAGAAATAAAGCCAAAAGAGAAAAACCTATGACTGTTGCTCAGAAAAGGAATTATATGAGGAGAGTTGTGAAGAATTCTGCTATGTATAATTCTGGTATGTCAATGAAGCAAATCCTTGCTTTGTCTGATGATGCTTTGATTAGACAGTATAATATGGTTATGAAGTTTTCATCTTCTGGTTCTACTTCTTCTTCTCAATTGGAAAATATTGCTTCAATGTCTGATGTTCCTCAAGCTAAGAGACAGAAAACAGTTGAAATAGTGGATAATTTTGATACTGTTTTACCTTTGGTGGTCTCTTCAGTTGTTACTTCTGACACACCTTCTGATGCTACTCCTTCTACTGATGTGATTGTTTCTGCTGAAACTTCTTTGGTTTCTTCTGATATGTTGTCTAGTGTGGAGTTGTGTGATTCTATGAGTCAGGACACTGATCTACAGCTTGATACTGATAACATTGTTAATATGGAGCAGCAGAACTTGGTTACAAGAAGTTCTGACAGATTGGCTAAGAAACATTCTTCAAGGAATAATGATTTAGATCTAAAGGCTGATGAATCTACCTTTATTGAAGCTGGATCTGTTGAAGTTTTTCCTGAAGGAAATCATGTGGTTTTAGTTGATTGGAAAGCAGGAAAGCTTAATAGTGTTTACAGGCTGGATAATACTGTTCTTGAGTTCAACTTCTTGAAGGACATTCTTCATTTAGTGAATAGACATGATTTGAAAATGTTGTATGATCATGTCATTCAGTATTATAAGTTTCATTCAGCAACTGGTTCTGGTTTATATCTGTTGGGTGATCTTCAGGTTATGTTTGATTCTCATTCTCCAAATGGTAAAGGGTATTCTATTTGGAAGAATTCTCATAAGTGGGAGATTGAGAGTTGGAGGTTTTATCATCTGCCTTGTGTTCATGTAGTACAGACTACATGTGGGATGATTTTGTGTATGCTATCAGATAAGCTTTATCCTTTATCTGTTACTTTTATGGAAAGGTTGCTGAGACACAAGTTGGAAGTGTCTCCTAATCCAATTGGCAATGATGAACTTCATGCTTCTCAATGTGTTGGTTTGATTAAGAATCAGCTTCTATCACATAAAGGTTCATCTTGATTGTACTATTTTGTAATCTTTGTTTTCTTTCTTTCTTTTATTAGTTAAAAAAAAAAAAAAAAAAAAAAAAAAAAAAAAAAAAAAAAAAAAATTGTGTTTTTGGTTTTATCTAACTTTTCTTGCAGGTTTGTTGTATATTTTTCTTGGTTATTGACTCACCTGATATACTTTGTGTATGTCAAAGAGTTAGCTAGTCCAAAGGGTACAGCTTTGGTAAAGACACATCAAATCTGTTGATAGCTGTAATGATTTGCTAAAAATCATAGGGTATGCAACCACCTATGCTTTATTGCTGAGTGTTGTATGGTTTTCAATTCACCATGGTTTATTCCTATTTGGAATCCAAGAATTGGCTAGCCCACATGTATATGGCTTGTGGTAAAGGCAGTGGCATTCTATATTTGGTTCTCAATTCACCAATTCTAAGAATTGACTAGTCCTGAGCAAACGGCTACAGGTAAAGACATATCAAATCCGTTTATATGGTTGCTGGTTTGCCAATAAATCAGATGGTTATCAGTGTACCATAGTTTACGAACTTAAACATATGGCTACTCCAGTAGTGATGGCTATTGGTAAAAAGACATCAAATCCATTTATTTTCAATGATTCACCTATCACAGGAGTTAACACACCTGGATGTGATGAGAATAGTATGAAACTAATCTGTTTTGATGTACCTCTTGTCATTTGTTGCTGCAAAGATATGGAGTTTCAGAGTTTCTTCATCATAGAGATGTTCTTTGGATTCTTTGTTGCTGTTGTTTGTGCTCAATCCTCTGGTGCTGTAAGATCTATCAAGAAACTGGAACTTAACATGTCAAATTCCAGTTTAGGGGAGGATTGTTGGGAATTATGTGAAGTTTGGATTATGCTGATATTAATGCCGAAGTGTTTCTACTGAAGTGAAGTGGATTCTGCCGAAGACATAATCTACTGAAGTATAATAGTTATTAGTTTGTTTCTGCGGAAGTGTTTATTCCGTGTTTAGTTTATTTAGTGTGGATATACATGAGCTTTATTAGGAAGTGATTGTGTATATCTTATTTAGTTTTATGATTATACGTTTCTTGGGAAACGGTTTAGCGATATTGTTTAGGGTTCCTTGTCTATAAAAGGAACACATTAGAAAGAGTTATGTACCGATTGGAAAATTCAGTTTTAGTTAATATAAAGATCCATAGAGGATCAAGAAGTTCTTAGTTATTTGTTACTTGTGTTTATATTCCGCTGATAAACATTAGTAGTAGAGATTGTCTTTTATTGTGCTTGTGATTACATAGGCATACATAACGATCCACGAGCTCAAGATCTATCAAGGTCTTTGTTTGTTTCAACACCAGCTTATCTAGTTGCTTATTTCTAAGTCCAAAGTAGCCTACCCAAAACTGTTTTGTGCTTAAACTCAAATAAGCCAAATCTTTGTGTCTTGCAATTCTGTGGGTTAGGCCTGTTAATATTTGTTGCATTTTGGTTCTTCTTGCATAATATTGCTTCTGTTAACAGTTGGTTCACATTGGTGCTCATTAGCTTATTCCAAGTGCTTATTTCCAAGCACTTTGTGCTTCAGTTTCAAATTCCTCCAAACAACCCCATGTTTTTCCATTTTTCCTAGCTTCCTAATACTATTTTAGACTTTTCCTGAAAGTTTCAGATTTTTCCTAGCTTGTTTGCTATTTTTCTTGATTTAAATTAGTTTTTAAGCATTTTTAAATAGCATTTAATACAAAAAATTCAGAAAAGTTTCAAAAAAATAATTTTTCATTTTTATTAAGTTAAGATAAATATAAAAAGCCAAAAAAATATTTTTCTAGATTTTTCTTAGTTAAATTTGTATTTTTAAATAATTTAAGTAGTTTTAAATAGTTTAAAATTCCTAGAAAATACAAAAATAATCAGAAAAATACAAAAATAGTTTTAAAAATTCTCTTTTGATATTTTAGATTTTTCCAAGTTATAATTTTATTTTTCTAGCTTTATTTCCTATTTTCTTGTATTTTAGGCTATTATTAATTAGTTAAAAATAGTTTTTAATTAATAATAAATAGATAAATAGTTATAAAAATAATTTTCTTTTTCTATAAATTTTCTTTTATCATTGGGTTTGTAAAAATATCATTTTCATATTTTTAGGGTTAATATTGTGTAAGTTTCACTTTTTATTTTGTACGCTACGTAGTTTTTAAATCAGTTTTTATAAAAACATAAAACCAAAAACATCATTTTGCAAATAGTGATAGCGTTTATTTAATATTTTTTATCTTTTTAATTTTCTTTAATTTGCATTTAAGCCCCTGTAGTTTATGGGCTTTTCCTTAGTTATAATCATATTCAAATCTCTTTTCCCGTTCAAATCTCTCGATCACTACACGTTTGACTATTCTCGCACAGCTCGTTGGGACTTAACGACCTGGGGAAACACTATACTCTCCTGATCTTCATTGCATTTGTGCTTAAACTGTTTTAAGTTTGTTACGGTCGGCTATTCACAAGTAGCAGGCTTGAGTGATAAAACTTGACGGTTTTGCACAGATCATTGACCATGATCCAATATTGTTTGAAAATGAGTTATTAGCTTTCTCACAGCTATGATAAGCTTACATAAGCTTGATTGAGCTTAAAAATAAACTTCTAAGAACTTGCTCATAAGAATTTGAAACTGAAAACTGCAACAGTAAGCAATAAACTTGGAACTTAGATAAAAGACTTGGATTGATGTTCAAAATACATTACAAAGATGTTTTAGCTTAAAAGTGATACATAGAAACTGAAATTACAACATTGTGAATTAAACTAAGACATTTACTTGAAAAACGACTTAAAGGAAAACTACTAAAACTAACTACCTCTTCACTCTCTTTCTTCCTCCTCTTTTTATAAGCCAAAGACCTTCCCACTTGTTTCTGAGCAGATCCCACCTTCTTTTTCAACCTTTGGATGAGTTAAGATCATTATAGCCATTGATTGCATTTTTGGCGGGAAATGGATATTTGGCAGTTGTGGGTTGAGTGATGGGGGAAAGGGTGCATTAAATGCATTTTGTAGTTGTGTGGAGGTGGGGGGAACATGGAAGGGATAAGGTGAGGAGGGGGGATGGGTTTGTCTGAGTTTGCAGAAGAAGTTGGGAAGACAGATGTTTGGCGGGCAAAAGGGGTGTTTGACTTATTTGTTTGACTGGTGTAATATTATAAGGTAAGGGTCAAAAGGCAAAGGGTCCAAATGGTTTGTTGGCTGGGGTCCAAAGTAGTTTGTGACAAGGGTCCAATAGCATAAGCTTATTAATAAACAAGGACTTGTTTTGTAAATCCTGAAAATTGAGGGACCAGTTCTGTCAAATCTGAAAAGTTGCTCCAAGGGACTAAAAGTGACAAGTTCCAATAGTACAAGGACCAAACTTGACATTTTCAAATTTCCAAGGTCCATTTTTGCCAATTTTCAAACTTGGAGGACCAAACTTGTAATTTCTCAAAACTTTTGATATTTTTCACCAAAGGACTAATTTTGACAAGTTATGATTTAAAAAGGACCTTCGGTGATTTTTCTTTTGAAATTAGGATTCAGGGACTATTTCTGACAATTTTAGAAACTTGGGGGACTGAAACTGCCAATTATGCAAACTTAGCTCATTTTTCATCTGATTTTAAACATTTTGCATCTGAAACATATAAAATACAATTTTGAGATATTTTCAGTATTTTGATGCATTTCTGAGCGTTTTTAAACGTTTTGCAGTTCAGATTGACCCAAAAATGATGAGTATTTACACACTCATCAATCCCCCACACTAAACTATTGCTAGTCCCTAGCAATCTTTTGAGAAAAACTTAATGGATTTGAATCTCTTTACCAAAAGCCATTACTTCTGGAGTAGCCAAATGTTTTAGTTCAAGTAAGAACCATGGTACACCGATAACCATGTGATTTTGAGCAAACCACCAGCTTCCAACGGATTTGATTTGTCTTTACCAGAAGCCGTTTGCTCTGGACTAGCCAACTCTTAGATAAATTATCAATATTATCTTTGGTGAGCTGATTACCAATTATTGTTTTTCCACTGCCTTTACCACAAGCCATAAACTTGCGGGCTAGCCAACTCTTCACTAATTAAAGATATGGTGAGCTGAACACCATACAATTTTGGGCAAATTGCAAGCCGTCAACGGATTTGAGATATCTTTACCAAGAGCCGTTTGCTCCTGGATTAGCCAATCCTTCTGTTTTTTAGACATGGCGGACTGATAACCAAATGAGTCAGTGTAAAACACTTACTCCAAAAAAAAAATTTGGCTAAAAACGGGGGATTTAGGCGGTAATACATATGATAAAATTCGTGAGAATTCCCCCACACACTTAGAAATGAATATTGCCCTCAATATTCAAAGTACCGACGGTTATGCCGAAACAAAGAACGTAAAAGGGAAATACTACGGCCATTATTCTAAAAGATTTTTTTTTTTTTTTTTTTTTTTTTTTTTTTACTTATATATATATAACATGTGGGGCAACTCCCCCACACTAGGGTGGAACACATGGGTGAAAACCCATGTTTAGCTACTGTTTTTGATTACCGAGTCGCTAGCTTGACTCGACCCCGAATTAATTGGTTCATGGGGAAGCAAAGTGGAAGAAACAATCTTCATCGGACTTTCATTCAAGATGTTTGTACAAACATTTGAAGCACGTGAAAGTTCCACACCGATGAGATATAGAGAGAACCGGCTCAAAAATGATAAATGAAAATGCCGGGGTCAAAGATAGTGTCTTCATTCCCGAAGGAGTGAAGAACAGGAGAAGTGACAGAATATATGAAGAAAAGAAAGAAAATCATGATAGAAATCATGACTAACTCTTCATCCTCAATAGGAGAATTCATAGTTTCATGAATCTCATCAGTTAAGCTCGCTTGATCAAGACATATTATCGGTGTGTCTAGATCAAAGTAGAAATTATCATACTCCGGCGGAGATATGATATGAGTGAGTTCATCTGAGAACTCCATGAAGGTGAATGAATCATATTCAGAATTGATATGAGTGGGTTCACTGGTGAACTCCTCCAATGTAAATGATTCATAATCGGGGAGAGAATTATGAGAATGAAAAGTGGTACTGCCACTAATCTTCTCTCCCATATTATCAAAACAGAAGGCTTTCATTTCCGGATTAGAATCATCGGAAAGAATGTCACTACCCTTAATGGGGATAGGAGATGAAATTGGTTTCTCTTTGAAAGCCTCGATTTTAGAAATGAGAAGACTGACATTCAATAATGTAAGACGAAGAGCTTCATCTTTGATTTCAGTTTCAGTAACTTCATCATTCTCTTCTTCTAAGCTAACAAGCTCAGAAGGTAAATCTTCCACATAAACGATGTCTCCACAAGATAACGAATCATCATCATCAGAATCGGAGAACATCTCAACATGATCTTTTGGGGAGACAAGAGGGGTAGGGATATCACACAAATGCTCGAGAATTCCCTGTGACTCTCTTGGGATTGGGACAAGGTTCTCAACACTAGACTTTATGAATTCGTCCGATTCCTTTTCAGGAACAGTGTCGAGATGCTCGTCCCCCATGTTCAGAGAGTGAGTGGGAGCTTCGGGTGTGATAGCAGTTGTTTGAGATGGAATCTCAACTGCTGGGATCTCAACTGACTGAGGGAGTTGAGAAATATTATCTTTAAAAGGATAAAAACTCTCCTCGTCATCGTCATATAGAGCTGCCTTGAGAAATTAGGAACGCCTTAGATCTGCTTGCTCTAGGACTAATAATTCTTCCCTAGATTTGCGAGCCTCTCGTTCTTCTCGTTCTTCGGCCAGCAATTCTCCTATGGTCTTTTCACCACTCACTTGATTCTTAAAGTTACTAATCATATCATCAAGTGTTTTCATTGTGGTTTCAAAATCTTGGGAGATTTCTTGAGATAACGGCTCAGGTGGAGTTTGAACCGTATGGTGCTGTGGAGGTTGGAAATTGTCAAACCTGAGAGAGTCATGATTGTTACAAGGAAATGGATTCCCTATTTGACAATCAGAGCTGAAGTGGGGACCTCCACAGTACTCACAACAGTAAAACTGCTGAGTCTGGACAGGTGAATTATATGGATATTGGTCATAACCAAAGTTCTGAGCATCACCGGAAAACTGTTCATAGACAAACGTGTTTCCGGATTGACACTCAAATCCTTGGTGAGGACCTCCACAAAATTCACAGCAGTAATGTTGATCATATGAAGATAAGTCAGGCTGTGGTGGGTAATTGAAAAAATTTGAGGGGTCGTTAAATGAGTTCGGATTAGGATCATAATCAAATGAATTCCTCGAACCACAAAACAAACAACTCCCGTTCCGAATATCATTACCACACTGTACACACGTACAACAGCGACATGGTGAACCAAAAAGAGGCTCACCACAACCGACACAAGGAATAAACGATTCTATTTGAGAGTTATGAGAAGGAATCAGTTCATTCAAAGAATCAACAAAACCAACATGGTGATTCGAATGACTATCAAGTCTCGAAGAACATTTTGAAAAATCAGGAGGTGGGACAAGTGGTGTGCTCTGAGAGCTAGCAATTTCCACCACTTCCGTTATGGTCTCCGGTTCTTGAACGGGTTCATCGGGTTGTGGCGGATGGTCGGAAAAACTTGGAGAATCATCGAGAGAGTTATCAGATAATTCGCACCAATAACAATATTTTCTTGCACCCATCCTTCCACATCGCTTGCATAAACAATCCGGATTCTGACAATAGAGCTGATCCTCTTCCATACGGCTTTTGCAATGGAAACAACGAGGATAATCGAATGTCGCCATGAGAATTAAACATGTAGAGGGTTAAAGAAATAGAATTAAACGGTTTTGAGGTTAAAGAAGAGTAGAATCAAACGGTACGAGGGGGTAAGAGAAATAGAATCATACGGATAAGAGGAATGAGAAGAGTATTTTTTGTATTTTTATAAGAAAATATAAATATATGTAGATGGATGGTATGAACAAAGAGTGAATATTCAAATCACTAATCTGCTAAACGGAAGATAATCAGCACAGCTCCCCGGCAGCGGCGCCAAAAATTTGATTCGCTCCCAAACAGTCAAGTTTTATCACTCAAGCCGGCCACTTGTGAATGGCCGACCGTAACAAACTTAAAACGGTTCAGAAGCAAATGCAATGAAGATCAGGAGAGTATAGGGTTTCCCCGGGTCGTTATGTCCCAGCGAGCTATGCAATGGATCACCAAACGTATAGTGATCGAGAAGATTTGAACAGGAGAAAGGGATTATGATTATTATAACTACAGAAAAAGCAAACAAATACAAAGGCTTAAATGCAAATTAAAGAAAATTAAAAAGATAAAAAATATTAAATAAACCCTATCACTATTTGCAAAATGATGTTTTTGATTTTATGTTTTTATAAAACTTGAATTAAAACTACGTAACGTACAAATGAAAACGTGAAACTAAAACAGTATTAATCCTAAAAATATGAAAATGATATTTTTACAAACCTAATGATAAAAGAAAATATTTAGAAAAAGAAAATTATTTTTAAAACTATTTAATTAATTATTATTAATTAAAAACTATTTTCAACTATTAAATAATAGCCTAAAATACAAGAAAATATGAAATAAAGCTAGAAAAATAAAATTATGACTTAGAAAAATCTAAAATATCAAAAGAGAATTTTCAAAACTATTTTTGTATTTTTCTGAATATTTTTCTATTTTCTAGGAATTAAAAACTAATTAAATTACTTAAAAATACAAATTTAGCTAAGAAAAATTTGGAAAAATATTTTTTTGTCTTTTTATATTTATCTTAACTTAAGAAAAAGGAAAAATTATTTTTTTGAAGCTTTTCTTAATTAATTGTATTTAAAGCTAATTAAAAAGGCCTAAAAACTGAATTAAATCAAGAAAAATACTAAACTGACTTAGAAAAATGTGAAAAATTCAAGATAAGCTTAAAATAATATGAGGAATCTAGAAAAAATGGAAACACAAGGGCTTGTATGGAGGAAAATGAGGCTGCAGTGGAATGTGCTTAAAAATAAGCACTTAGGATAAGCCAATCAACCACAAACAAGCACCAAACTGTTACAGAAGCTTGAATAAGCTAAAAGAACTCTAAAGCAACTAAAAACAACAAGCCATAACCTCTGGATTGCAAGTTACAAAGATTTGATGATGTGAGCTTATTGTGCAAAAACAGTTTTGAGGTGCCTACTTTGGACATGAAAATAAGCACCCAAATAAGCAAGAAACTGAAAAGCAAGATAGGCAACCTAAACTAGACCTGGCTAAGTACTCTTAAACCAAAGAACAGACCTAGAGGGGCTCTGATGAGCTTTGTGCAAGAGCTGCAAAAACTGCACAAGTCCTGTGCAGCTCAGTGCCCTGCACAAGGCATTTAATCCCATTTTGACAAGCTTATTTTGGGCTTTTATAAAATTACTAAAATTCTACAAAAATGACAATAATAAAATAGACCAGTTGAACTTATAAAAGCCACAAGTTTTACTGATTTTGACCCAGAAATGAATCCACTAAAAATCAACTTAGTTGGCCATAAACTGAGTTTCCAGTTTGACTTTTGACATAGAAATGGAAAGGTTGACTTAAATGAGATTTGATCTTGATTTAAGGACTGAAATAGATGTAATGTGATGAAATTAAACTAATGCAAACTAGTTCTAAGATTTTTAAACACAAAACAAGCTTTTGAATTGCAAAAGCTCCAACAGTAAGCAAATGGGACAGATTTAAGATGAACTATTGACTTTTGTTAATGCAGGCACAATCAACTGACTCAAATGAGTCAAATAGAACTACACAAACATAAATCAACAATATTCAACCACTGAGCAGACCTTAAAGACAGATTAAGCAGATAATCCAAACACCCTTTATTAACTGATTTGAACTTTTAAATTACACTAACTACTGAACTAATCATGTAACAATGACCAAACTGAGTTCACATGACCTAAATACAACTATATAAACAAGTTTACACTAATGATGACCACAGATACACAGACAAGCATAAAATGCAAAATGGATTGAAAATGAAAAATGAAATATAAACTCACATAGGTCCAGCTGTTATGCAGGCTAAAACCAAACCCAAACCTGTTCTAAACTAGTCTATTTCAACCCATCCAAGGATCTGCAACACCCAAATTCCAAAACCAAGTCCAATTGCACCCAGTTTGACTTTTGTTGACCATGATCCAATATTGTTTGAAAATGAGTTATTAGCTTTCTCACAGCTATGATAAGCTTACATAAGCTTGATTAAGCTTAAAAATAAACTTCTAAGAACTTGCTCATAAGAATTTGAAACTGAAAACTGCAACAGTAAGCATTAAACTTGGAACTTAGATAAAAGACTTGGATTGATGTTCAAAACACATTACAAAGATGTTTTAGCTTAAAAGTGATACATAGAAACTGAAATTACAACATTGTGAATTAAACTAAGACATTTACTTGAAAAACGACTTAAAGGAAAACTACTAAAACCAACTACCTCTTCACTCTCTTTCTTCCTCCTCTTTTTATAAGCCAAAGACCTTCCCACTTGTTTCTGAGCAGATCCCACCTTCTTTTTCAGCCTTTGGATGAGTTAAGATCATTATAGCCATTGATTGCATTTTTGGCGGGAAATGGATATTTGGCAGTTGTGGGTTGAGTGCTGGGGGAAAGGGTGCATTAAATGCATTTTGTAGTTGTGTGGAGGTGGGGGGAACATGGAAGGGATAAGGTGAGGAGGGGGGATGGGTTTGTCTGAGTTTGCAGAAGCAGTTGGGAAGACAGCTGTTTGGCGGGCAAAAGGGGTGTTTGACTTATTTGTTTGACTGGTGTAATATTATAAGGTAAGGGTCAAAAGGCAAAGGGTCCAAATGGTTTGTTGGCTGGGGTCCAAAGTAGTTTGTGACAAGGGTCCAATAGCATAAGCTTATTAATAAACAAGGACTTGTTTTGTAAATCCTGAAAATTGAGGGACCAGTTCTGTCAAATCTGAAAAGTTGCTCCAAGGGACTAAAAGTGACAAGTTCCAATAGTACAAGGACCAAACTAGACATTTTCAAATTTCCAAGGGCCATTTTTGCCAATTTTCAAACTTGGAGGACCAAACTTGTAATTTCTCAAAACTTTTGATATTTTTCACCAAAGGACTAATTTTGACAAGTTATGATTTAAAAAGGACCTTTGGTGATTTTTCTTTTGAAATTAGGATTCAGGGACTATTTCTGACAATTTTAGAAACTTGGGGGACTGAAACTGCCAATTATGCAAACTTAGCTCATTTTTCATCTGATTTTAAACATTTTGCATCTGAAACATATAAAATACAATTTTGAGATATTTTCAGTATTTTGATGCATTTCTGAGCGTTTTTAAACGTTTTGCAGTTCAGATTGACCCAAAAATGATGAGTATTTACACACTCATCACCCTTCAGTTTATGATGATGACAATTCCTTCAATTTTGATTATCGAAATGAGGTATTCATTCATTTATAATAATATATTCATTTAGTCATTTATTAATAATATATTTTTTTAACTCAGAATAACCAGTTCCAACCTTTTCATGCGACTGCATTATCAGAAGATAACAACTTGAATCATGTTGATGTTCAAGAGGTATTAAATTGTTCAAGAACTTAAAATTTTTCTTATGTTATTTTGTTCCAAACTGAAATATCTTATACTATTACTTTAAAGCAGCATGATGAGATTCAGATTAGCAACTTTGAAACAACAAAGCAAAAGCAGGTCAAACCGGCTATACTTGAGATACATATTTTAATAAGAAACTTATTACATAACTTTTTTTTTTTAAGAAATGGATAACTTATTCTGTTAATTTGTTAATTTTTCAGGAAGCTATTTCTGATCTGAAAAGATGTATATCACATTTTTCATTGCATGATGATATTCTTTCAAAAGA
Organism: Chrysanthemum seticuspe; assembly: GCA_019973895.1. Lineage (NCBI taxonomy): Eukaryota > Viridiplantae > Streptophyta > Magnoliopsida > Asterales > Asteraceae > Chrysanthemum > Chrysanthemum seticuspe. The sequence goes on from BPTQ01000004.1 coordinate 108,803,705, forward strand.
TGAAGAAGTTGTTAATCTTAAGAAAGTGCTTTTGTCGCTTTTAATTGGAAAAGATGAAACAGAAAAACAGAGAAGTGAAGGTGCAGTTAACGTGGGATTTGCTGAAGAAACAGAAATACCAAATGAAGGATGTGCCAAAGAAACTAATGATAAGATCCATGATGAATCATAGAATACAAGTAATATTCAAATGATTTCACGTGAAGTGGTACAACCTTTAAAAGTTGTTGAAGAAAGTTTTGTTGAAGAAAATGCTCCTATTGCGGATCTTTCTATTGCTGATGAAACAAGTTTTCCTGAGGAAGCTGCCAAACAATATTTGAACGAAAATGAAGATGATTACACAGCCAATGAATTGGTTACTCGTTCGGAAGAACATGAAGATGGTAATGTTAAAAGCAATTCAGTTGACATCGTGTGTGTCGAAAATGTTCACAAAGGATATAATGATAACATGGATTTTGCTACAGTTTCTATAGGCAGTGTTAAAGTTGTTAAAAAAAGTGCTGCTGCATGTGCTGAGAGTTCTGCTGAAGAAAATGTTGCTAATGCTGATGTTTCTATTGGTGATGCTCCTACTTTTGATCTTCCTACTGCTGTAGCTTCAAAAGAATTTCCAGATTTGGCTGATACAAAAATGGATGATCCAAGCACAAAAGCATATGAAGAATTGTCACATGTACAAGATGAAATGCGTGATATAGAAGATGAAGGGCTTGTCAAAGAAAATAGTGATTGTGTACAAACTAAGAAAGATTTCTTTGTAGTATCTGATAAATTTGTTAAAGAAAGTGTTGCTGCATTTGCTGAGAGTACTGTTGAAGAAAATGTTGCTAGTATTGATGTTTCTATTCGTGATGCCCATACTCTTGATGTTCGTACTGCTGCAGTTTCAGAAGAAGTTCAAGATTTGGCTGATACAGAAATGCATGATGCAAGCACAAAAGCATATGAAGAAATGTCACACATACCAGTTGAAAGCCTTGCAATAGAAGATGAAGGGTTTGTCAAAGAAAATAATGTTAACATCGAATTGGTTGCAGTTTCTATACACAGTGATTGTTTAAAAAATAAGAAAGATGTCTTAGAAGTAGATGATATTGAGAAATTCGAAGACTATGTTAGGCCTGAGATGCAGATAGATGATTTCATAGAAACTAATAAAGTGGTTAAAGAAAGTGTTGTTGAAGATAATGTTCCTAATGATAATTTTTCTACTGCTGATGAATCATGTTTGCCTGAGGATGAAGATGCCGACAGAAAGTTAGAGTTAGAAGACAAAGGAAGTAATGTTAACATCGAATTGGCTGCAGTTTCTATACACATTGATTGTTTAGAAACTAAAAAAGATGTCTTACAAGTAGATGAGATTGAGAAATCCGAAGACTCTCTTAGGCCTGAGATGCAGATAGATGATGTCATAGAAACTAATAAAGTGGTTAAAGAAAGCGTTCCTAATGATCATTTTTCTACTGCTGATGAAGCATGTTTACATGAGGATGAAGATGCTGACAGAAAGTCAGAGTTTGAAGAAAGTGAAATTTCAAACAAACATTTGAAAGAAGTTGATGATCACAAAGACAACGAGAAAGAAAAAAGCGCAACTATCACAAAGTTAGAAGAAGGCATTGATGCTTATGAATCTTTTGATGAAAGCGACAAGTATGTCAAAGTGAAGAAAACTTTTGAGAAAGAAGATCAAAATACAGCTAACTTTGCAGGTAATCAACCTGACAGGCCAGTGGGTTCTAGCAGTGGTGATGTACTCCCAAAAGAATCTATTGATGTCACACAATCCCAAAGCAATCCGGTTAATCAAATTGGTAAGGGCACGAGTGACACCACCAAATGTATCCTTCAGGAAGAAGAACCATTTGAAGAACAGATATGTGAAGATGATGAGATGTTAGATACTGAAGATGATGATTTTGATAAGAATGAAACATTTACAGGTGATGATGTTTTGAAGTGTATCAAGGCTGAAGAGGAACTTTTAAACATCAAAAGTGAGAATTACATTGTCGACAATATCTCATACAAACCCAAGCAATCTTCTGAAGTACCTAAAGACACTTCATCTTCTGAAGTAAATATTTCTGAGAGTTCTACTTTTAATGAAAAACTTTCTAGTGTTGTTTCTACTGATGTTAGTATGGAAGATTCTGTTGTTGATCTTGAGAGAAATCAAATCGATAATCTTGCCATCCAGGTACAATTTCATATCTAATTAATTATTTTTTTTATTTTATTAGTAAATAGTAGTAAAAATAATATCTTATATAAGTGCACTTTAATACGCTTTTTCAGGTTTTTCAAAAACATGATTTGAATATCAAAGGAAATGAAGAGAAGCTAAAACGAAGAAAAAAATCATGCATCCTTTTTGAATCTCCATATATGAACAAAAGAGTTGAGACTATAATGGAATTCAAATCACAGGTTGAAAAACTATTCCCGAAAATGATTCTATCCGATACAGAGAAAAATGATTTGTAAGTTTTTAAAACTATACATAATTTTAATTTTTAATTTTTTACATGTAATTTCTATATGCTAGTATATAATAATTTCTATTTGTTACTTTATAGGGAGGAGATTTTCAGTTATGGGAAAGTAAATGGAATTTTAAGAATTCATATCAAGTGTCTTGCTTGTGAAACAGAGATTGAGTGTGAAGTTATTAATAACTTTGTTAGTATCCTCAATTTTGAAGAAAATTTAACAAAGGATGCTTTAAAAAGTTTTAGACATTACTTCAAAACAGTGATGATTGTAAGTTAATATATATTTTTTTATCTTAATTTTTCTTTCATTATACACAAATATGTTTTGTTTGTAACTTTTTGCATTTTGTTTTTGTTTTTAATAGCCAAAAGATCTTAAGGAACATGAAAAAGATAAAGAAGGACATTGTCTAAAGTTTAAACACTATGTTGAAGATCAGTTTGATAATGATAAAAAAGATATGTCAATGGAAAAAATCGAACTGGTAATGTAATCTATCATTAATATTAACATAATAATAGTCATCTTTTATTTGATTTTAATTTCATTTTTAATAGGTGTTCTTTCCAATCCTTGCATATGAGCACTATTATGTAATAGTTTTCAACATAAGGAATGGTCGTGCTATTATTTTAGACAACAGTAATTCAGGTGCTTCATATAATGCAAAATACAAGCACGTTTTTGATTATGTGGTAAGATTTGATTTTTATTTTACTTTATACTTTTTCCTATTCAGTATATTTTTTGTGTTGTTCTCATTCATTTTTTATTCTTTTCAGAAAAGTCTGTTATCATCCTATTTGCTTGATAAGAGCCATCCAAATATTCGTTTTTTGCTGGATTCAAGTGCTGAAATAATTCAACTAAAATGGAGAACTAGACAAGATAAAGTCAATTGTGGTTTATATGCGATGACACATATGGAACTTTATGAGGCTCAAGATGAAAATTGGGAAACAGGTCTTTTAGTAGAAAATGACCCAAATCGTCGAATGCAGATGGATGTGTTGAGAAGTAGATACATTACAAAGCTTTTGCTTCATGAGATCAATATACATAGACAGAAATTGATAAAGTATGCAGAGGAGTGGATGGAAGAACATCCAGATGAGTATTCAACAGAGATTCAACGAAGAAAGGTTAGTTTTGTTGGACTGTAAGCTTTCGTTAGATTCAAGGAATATGGAGCAAGTTTTGAAATTTTGCATATTCAGAAGACATTATGGATATAAAAAAAATTATTAAAGTCGATGTTGAGCAAGTGAATGGATCTTTAAGATACTCGCTGATGTTAGAATACAATTCAAAAGACACAATTTCGCATCAAGATCTTCCTTTTTTAGGACTTCAAGAATGGAAAGATTTTATGTTCTGTATTTACAAAAGTAATACAGAGTGCAATCTGAAGATAAAAATCATAAAAGAAATTCAAAGCATTTTCGTAAAAGCCTACGTGCTAAATGAGATCACAGTTGACGAGTGTTATCAATCATATATTGGGTTGACTCATTTCACATCCTTTGTTCATCAACCGTATTTTGTAGATTGTTGTAGAAGAGTTTTATCTGGAGATCGTCCATGTTTTCGAAGAGTTCCAGATGGTATCATCTTTCAAGACCTTAAGTATTACGAAGAACCTGAAGCAGGGCTTTGTTACTTAAACAAGGAAAATAAGAAATGCTTTCAAAGTTATTCTGGAATAACTAATCTTTCGATTTTGCATATGGTTGTTTTTTTCAAGTTGTGCATAACGGATCAAAATGCAAAATTCAAAAAGAGAGTTTTGAGAGCATTACATTTTAAGACAAAAGCTTTATCAAAATATCCAGAATTTGAAAAGGTCAAGGAAGAAGCAATGAATTTTGTAGTCGAAGATTTAAAGGTAACAATCTTTTTAATTTTTTTATTTTATTTTTTTTTTAATTTTAATTCATTTTTGTTAGAAATATTTTTAAATTTACAGAAACATCAAAGTTCAGAAACAGATGGGAATAATACGAAGTTACTTTCTCTGACAGATGAAAAACCAGAGATAGATGAGCTTGCAGATCGGTTTGATTATGATCATGTTCATGAAGCTTCTTCAAATTCGAACAAAATGGTATTTTATTTTATTTGTTTATTTTTTATTTTTATTTTAATAACATACACTGTCATTAAACTAATTTTATTAACATTTCAAATATATATATATATATATATATATATATATATATATATATATATATATATATATATAGAGAGAGAGAGAGAGAGAGAGAGAGAGAGAGAGAGAATCTAGATCAAATAAGATCATACTTAAAGTTGTTAAAATGAGATCCAACTAAAATTTGACAAGCGACACTCTCCTTACAACAAAAATAAATTTTGTATTAACTACAACTAAAATTCTTGAAGGTTCGATAGATTTCTTTTTAAAATTTACAAAACCTAGGTGATACACTTTGATTAGAAGTGTAATGTGTATCAGATTTTTGTATGTGTATCAGATTTTGGAATATTTGTTAGTGTAATGTGTATCAGGTGTATCACTAATCCAAACTCATGTATCATTTGATTATTAGTTGTTAAAATGTTAATTTGTATTAAAATATTATTTTTATGTGTACTATTGCTAAAAATGTTATTTATAAATGTTTTAGTGGTTCTTTAGACTTGATCTTATTTTTACAACTTTAAGTTTGATCTCACGTTAACTCTCCCCTATATATATATATATATATATATATATATATATATATATATATATATATATATATATATATATATATATATATATACATCACAGACTTCTCGTTCTTATTTTTATTTTAATAACATACATTATAATTTCAGCTTATGGTTGTTGTTGAAGCGCTCAATGAATTAAGTAATTCTGTAGTAAGTATTTTATATGAGCACAAATTTTTATATATGTGAAACAAATTATGTTATTAATGTAAGTTTTTCTTTTTTTATTCGTAATAGGCTTTAATTGAGTGTCCTGAGCCAATAAATTTTTACCGGTCAACTTCGTCATCTGATGATGATGATTCTGAAGAAGAGGATTCAAATGAGTCCGAGGATATTCAACGGATTCAGGTAGATGATAAATAAGTAATGTAGATTGCACATGGTTATTTATTTTTATTTTTTTACATCTTGTAATTTTTTTTTTTGATTTTAAACTTGCAGATGATAGATGGAGCTGAAACTCTTCACAATTTAAGAAATATTGTTAACAAAAGAGTTGATAATGAAGATTCTGTACAAGTAGATACTTATGTACAAACACACTCAAAGAATATTAGACAAAAGAATCCAACAACAGTTTTGAAGTCACCATTCAATGTTAGAAAAGTTGATATAAAAAGTAAATTAAATAAGAACGACAAGTCTGTGATAGAGTTAATAAAGAAAAAGAACAACAGCAAAATTTATTAACTAATGTTATTATTATCAGAATACAATCATACAAAATTTATTAACTATTTTTATTATTTTAATACAGGGAGCATTTTTTTGGGTCAGATTTTTATTGTGTTGTCAATCGGAGCTATTTTAAAGATCTGATTAATAAAACAAAACAGATTACCTCAAACATCATAGATATTTGGACTATTTTGTTGAATTTTCAAGAAAAATATAGAAGTCCTGGATCATGCTTAAGATTATTTCTTAACACTGAAGCAATGGTATGTCTTCTTGTTTTTCATTTTTTATTATTATTTTTTATTTCTTAATTTTTTTTAAGAAAACAAAGCGTTTATAATCTTTTTATTGTCAAATTTAATTCAGAGACCTCGAAGAGAAAAAAGGGGACTTGGATATAAAAAGATACAAGAAGAATTTTTGAATGCAATCAATTTTGCATGCAATAATTTTCTGAATTGTAATAATCTATCAACAGTTAATCTGGTAAGTTTAAATTTTGTTTTCTTAAATCATTAAATGTGACAAAACATTTGTTTGTTGCTACAGTAGGAACATTTGTTGCATTATGTATTTTGTTGTTGCAACAGCAGTTTATTTGAAATTAACTATTTGTACTTTAGAAATCATATATTTTAAGACAACAAGAAGTTGTACTTTATCTATACTTAATAATTGAGGAGCTATAATTAAGTAATTACTAAATTTACAAATTAAATATTAGTAAGCGGTTGTACGGCGATTTTATTGTGGTTGTGGTTGTTTTACTGCGATTTATTGTAGTAAAACTTTTAAACCAACAGTGGTTGAAGTTGTACTAGCAGTAGTTTCAGCAGTAGCAACATTTTGTTGCAGCATCAGTAACATTTGTAACACTTTATCTGATATCACATTAAAAATTATGTTATTTCCATTTAAAACTATTAAATTTAATTATAATATTACAATATATACTTATTTGAATTTTATTATACTCTTTATTAATATTTTACTTTTTTCTGTTTCAGGTTTTTTTCCCAGTATGTAGGCAAAATCATTTCTATGTTTATTGCTTCAATCTCTTCAATCCGTCATTTGTCATTATTGACAATCTAAAGGAAAGTGGTGCTATATATGGAAATACAACTCAAAACCTGGTAATATCATTATTATTATTTTTATATATATGTAACAAATTTAAGGTTAATATTTTTATTTTTTGTTTTTCAGTTCAAATTGTTTTGTCATTATCTAAATGTTTCAAATCACTCAAAGGTTGAACAGATTTCAAAGTGTGTTCCTCGAAGACTTGAAATGCAATGGCAAACATCGAAAAATAAAACAGAATGTGGCATTTTTACTATGAGGCACCTTGAATTCTATTCTGGAAGCGAGGAAAAACAATGGAGATCTATATTTAAGCAAAATGGAAGTAAAGATGAGTTGGTATCATTGAGAAATTTGTATGCTGTAAAGATTTTATTAAGTGATGCTAACAAATTCAATGAGGAGATTATAACGGAAGCAGCAAAATTGTAATTTTTTTTTTTAATATTCACTGTTATATACGTATATTCTGAATAGATTTAGTGAGTCTACTTTTTAGCTACTTTCATATATAAAAATACTTGGATTTTTTTTTAAATGTTAAACAGTTGCACAAAAATCATGTAAAAGTTTGAATACACTATAAAACAGTTGTATAAAATTAGGCCCAATTTATAAGGCCCATTTCAGTAAACCTCATTTAAACTTTTTGAATGCACTTATAATATTTGTAACATTTAGGGTGCGTTTGGTTTGCTTTTTGGAATCACAATCGGTATGGATTTGATAAAAAGATGGAATGGAATAAGATATATGATTCTCATTCTTTACGTTTGTTACTAAAATTAAAATACAGGTATCACTATGTGTTAGACCCCACATTTATTATTATTCAACCTACATAGGTGCAATTTGCATTAAAATTTGTGGGCCCATATATTTTTATTTATACATAAAGGAATGGTTTCTGGAAACCATGCTTTTCACACTTCTGTGAGGAAACCTTTCTTTCACGGGTTTCAAAAACAGAATTTTTCAAACCAAACTAATTTTATAATTCTTTTATCCATTCCATGGTGTAGAAACCTCAAACCAAACGCTTCCTTATATCAATTACATTATCAATCATCACAATCATTTACGTATACTTGAAATGCCGTGTTCTTTCTGTCCAGAGGGTACATGCACTCCGAATTGTGCTAATTTGCAGGATTCTTTTTTGAAAGATGAGATGGACATGATAGATCGTTTCAATAAAATGGTAATTACTTGTGAGCCAGAAAAGACTTTTCCAATAGAAGGAAATTTCAGAGAGAAACAAGAGCTGATTTCTAAGAGGAAGACAATTATTGAACAACTCCCACAGTATGAATGTGAGTATGAAGATATGAAAGCTCGTTTCAAGAGGATCGAAGATGATAACGCTAACTTGGAAGCTACGTTTGAATAGGCGATAGCTGATTTTAAGATTTACAAAGATTTTAATGTTGATGCTGAAGCAAAATATCAAGAGATGATAACCAGTTTAAAGAATTTGAAAAATCATAATGCTATTGTCAAAGATAAGTATCAAGAGATGGATGAATGTGCCAAAAACCTTATCAACATATTCAAAGAAGTTGCTGCTGATGCTGATAATTTTTAGGATTTTTATGTCTGTCTTTTGTATATGTTTAACAATTTGTTTTGTAATGTAATAATGTTTAATTAAATATAACAGTTTAATTTAATTATGTTAAAATACTTTATGAGTTTAAAGATAAAAAGCCATTTATTATTTTTCTCCTCGAGATTCGATCAAATCAAATAAAAAACTCATTTATTGTTCCTATAAAAGAGCCTTTTCGTTTACCACTTTGCTTCTATAAAATCAAACTCTTCCATTAGAAAGAAATAACATAAATCTTTCTTTCATTCTACAAAAACTAAATGTCATATTTAGTGCAACCATGTACTTCGTTTTTATATTTTTCTATATTATTTACGATCCTGGAGGTTATTCTATGGTTTTTTATATGCTAAGAAACTTAGATATTTTACCGAAATTTGTAATAGATGTAGAAGCTCTATTTAAATATGTGTAACATCATTTTAAATTTTCTTCTACATCTATTATATACATGTTAGTACCATGGTATGAAACCTAGATATTTTACCGAATGTCGCCATGGTACAAAAGAAGAAATGTGATAAGTTAGATAGGTGTATAGAGTATTTTAAAATATTCTGAATCTATTGAGCTTGACACATTTCCACTTTTTTATTAATTTTTTTATTCATATTGTGATAAGAAAAAATTATATGAATATTGAGTATATTCTTATAATTTATTCTTTTCTTATAATTATAAGTGTTTCAATCTCTTCAGATTCAGATTCTGAATGGGGAGAGTACATGAATTTATACATTTTGAAAAATTATTACTCGTATAATGTAAGAAACGGAAGAACGTGAAGTTGAAGATCAATTATGGAAGATGAAGATGAAGATTTTTAAAAAGAAATGAAGATGAAGAAGAATATGAAGATGAAGATCAATTGTTATTGTAGAAAAATTTTAATTTTAATGGTTTTTATTAAAATTTAAATTAATGTAAATTAATTAAAGTTTATTTCAGTGAATTCCTACCAAGATATGCTATGTTTTGTAGCTTAACTGATATGTTTTGTGTGTTTCTTTTGTTATAATATTGAATTTTTGTTACATTTTTAATCTGTTGACTTTATAAGTCAAACAAAAGAGATTTTAAATACTAACAATTCGGTGTCGTTCCTCTAATACTTTTTGGAGTACCTTTAAAGAAATTTTAATATATACATGTTCTAATTTAATATATTTTTGAGTAGTTTTTGACGTTACTATTATTTTTTTAAACTGATATTTGAGCTATATTATTTAAAAAATGTTATATTAATTTTGGAACATTTATTTTAATAAATATGTTTAAGTTAGAAGTTTATTTTCAAATATTTTTCTATATAAATTATCTTTATGTTCTATGATATTAAATTTAATATCTCAGTAAACTAATATCACAATAACTTAATATCACACTAAAATAAAAATAGTGTAATTCTTTCGAAATTCCTAGCAGCATTTTTTTAAAACTGATATATGAGCTATCAATGTCAGATACTATTTAAAATGATTTGACAATACAATATCACTTTATTTATAATAATAATAATATTAATTATATTATATAAGAAATAAATTTTATTTCTTAATATCATATTAAAATTTATTTTCCACGTAAAATTTAAACGTTAATTATATTATTTAAAAAAATGTTATATTAATTATGGAACATTTATTTTAATAAATATGTTTAAGTTAGAAGTTTATATTATTTAAAAAAATGTTATATGTCAGAAACATGATATCACACTAACTTAATATCACACTAAATTAAAATAGTGTAATTCTTTCGAAAATCCTAGCAGCATTTTTTCAAACTGATATATGAGCTATCAATGTCAGATACTATTTAAAATGATTTGACAATACAATATCACTTTATCTGTAATAAAAATAATATTAATTATACTATATATAAAAATAAATTTTATTTCTTAATATCATATTTAAATTTTATTTTCCATGTATAGTTTAAAGGTTAATTATATTATTTAAAAAAAATTATATTAATTTTGGAACATCTATTTCAATTAATATCAGAGTTAATAAAATTTCACAGATTAATCAATTCATATACTATGATATTATCATAGAATGTAAAAATTTTATTTTATTGACTAGCATTATTAAAAATAGTACTCTAAATCATATAAGATTTAGTTGTTTATAAAATGAATGACTGACAGAAGTTATTAATATTGTATTAATATCAAATTTTATTGTTTAATTAATGATATTACATTAATATCAGACTTACTTTTCTTAATTTATAATATTATCTTAATATCAGAGTTAGTTGTTATATTTAAAACCAAAATCAAAGAAAATTTAATATTATGCTTTCATATTATTTGTATTCTTCTAAACAAATCGCACAAACGCCTTCAACCTTGTCAAGCATTATATTGTCATGAAGATTTTTCCTTATAGTTTCTTTAGTCAATCCCGAACCATCAAAAATCATATTTTGTTCTGAAACACCAATTATTTCAACTATATCTTGTTCTTCAAGTTGGAGAACATCTTCGCGGTACCTTCCCATGATAAAATGAACTAAATATGATGGTATACTGGGTATACTTTCTAATGTCTCCTGGAAATGGTTCCTATCACGAGTTGAATTGTGCATAGATTGTAAGATATGAATAATAATTGATGGAGGCACGTCTGTAAATGGCACGAAACCATTACTCATTTTGAAAAAACAGTTTATTATTTTTAACACGACAACTCGGAAAATGAGACATTACTTTCAATATCAATGTTATATATAGACTTATTCACGGCATGTAACTTTTAAAATAAACTTTATTTTAAAATAAATTTTAAATTTTATAAATATAGTTATTTAAAATGTTAAATATAACATATATTATTTTTAAATTATTATTGTCTTAATATCAGAGTTACTTTTCTTAATAAAGACATTTTCTTAATGTCAGATTTTCTGAGAAAAAATATTAATCATCACTTTCTATCAAAACCTTTTTTTAAGTTTGGTGTTTAATTTTGACAATTTTTAATATATTATTGTGTTTTTATTGTACCTCCTCGATTTTATAATGATGAAAAGTACCTCCTCGAGACACAAAATATTACTTTTTATGTCCAACTGACATATATGTCAGATAATCTTTAAAGTTGATTTTGACTGCACACAAGAAATTAATGTATATAGTTATCATATTTCATAAATATAGTTATTTAAAATATTAAATATAACACATATTATTTTTAAATTATTCATGTCTTAATATCAGAGTTACTTTTCTTAATAAAGATATTTTCTTAATATCAGATTTTCTGAGAAAAAATATTAAGCATCCCTTTCTATTTAAAAACAAAATCAAATTTTTAATATCAGAGTTAGTTGTCTTAATATATGATATTCTGTTAATATCATAGTTTTGAAACAAAATATTTATAATCAAAATATTTAATGAGTAAGTTTCAATATTTTTTTGAAATTCAATATATTGTATTACTATCAGAGTGTCTTAATATCAGAGTTAGTAAAATTTCAAAGATTAATCAATTCGTATATTATGATATTATCATTCTATTTTAAATTAATATTGTCTTAATATCAGAATTACTTTTCTTTATAAAGATATTTTTTTAATATCAGATTAAATATCAAAGTTAGTTCTATATAATATATCACACTATTTTAATATCAGAGTGTCTTAAACAAAATATTAATATTCAAATCCTATTTTTTATTTTTATTTTCTTATAATTGCATGTTATAATGAGGTATATCTATTAATATTGTCTAAATATCACACTTAGTTTTACTTTTACATACATGTCAAATAGTGATGAAATTAAGTCAAAGTTTTACATTTAATTTTCATATAGTTTTTCAATAATGTTTGCTTTGCTTTTTCTTCAACTAACTTTTCAACTTTGCTTTTTCTAACAAAGCATTTGTTGATAACATTCGTTTCAAATGCAATCTAACAAAGCATTTGTTGAGAACATTCATATTCAGTTTCTTCATTCAAATGCTACTTCACACAAATGGGCCTTTGGTGGTATGTTCACCTCCTTCGTTTTTTATGCTGTATAATACTACAACGAGTTATGATTTTGCTTATTTCTAACACATAGTCTTTATGGCTCTTTCTATATGCAGCCATTGAGCTTCTTGATAATGCCGTGGATGAGGTACTCTTAGAAACTCAATTATTTTTTTTCTTCAAGGAATTTCTTGCAACTCTTTTTCATCATTAGCATTCATTCTGGTTGTTGGTTATTGCCTACTTAGGCTTTGGTTCGTGTTACAATTCTCTCTATCACAGCTGCATTTCATTTTTTATACTTGATTACGTGAGCATCAAAGTAAATCTTTTTTACATGCTTCAAATGGCTTGGAGCTATTAAAACTTTTCCCTCTGGAAGTAGGAAACTATCTTAAATGGGAACTATTGTACTACGAGCCCATTATATCTTATAATAATATGAAGGAACTAAATGGTATTAAAAGTTTTCTTGGTCTTGGCGACGTACGTAGATACCTATATTCAAGGTATTAAGGTAAACAGAATACTGTAATAAAGTCACATATATAGAAAATTGCTTTTGTGAAATAGAGTTATTCAAGGAAAATTGCTTTAGTCTAAATGGTTAGCATACTTGCGTTGAATTATTATATTACGCAAAAAATGAAGAAGATTTCATATTAAAAGGAAATAAATGCTATTTTTGTTGTTGTATGCTGTAAAGATAAGTGGCTCTAAAAAATTGGAAAAAATGCTATCAATCCGCATGTCATGTACTACCGGGGTTATTCTTTATTCTTGTTTTAGTAAATTTTTGTGCCGTTATTTTTAATGAAGTCTAAAAAACCTTCTTCCATGTTGTGTAGATACAAAACGGTGCCACCTGTGTAATGATAGACAAGACCTTAAACCCGAGAGATGGAAGTCCAACATTGTTGATACAAGGTATCTTTGTGTGCCTACTCCTAAACTGGTATAATGTAAGAAACGGAAGAACATGAAGTTGAAGATCAATTATGGATGATGAAGATGAAGATTTTTAAAAAGAAATGAAGATGAAGAATAATATGAAGATGAAGATCAATTGTTATTATAGAAAAATTTTAATTTTAATGGTTTTTATTAAAATATAAATTAATGTAAATTAATTAAAGTTTATTTCAGTGAATTCCTACCAAGATATGCTATGTTTTGTAGCTTAACTGCTATGTTTTGTGTGTTTCTTTTGTTATAATATTGAATTTTTGTTACATTTTTAATCTGTTGACTTTATAAGTCAAACAAAAGAGATTTTAAATACTAACAATTCGGTGTCGTTCCTCTAATACTTTTTGGAGTACCTTTAAAGAAATTTTAATATATACATGTTCTAATTTAATATATTTTTGAGTAGTTTTTGACGTTACTATTATTTTTTTAAACTGATATTTGAGCTATATTATTTAAAAAATGTTATATTAATTTTGGAACATTTATTTTAATAAATATGTTTAAGTTAGAAGTTTATTTTCAAATATTTTTCTATATAAATTATCTTTATGTTCTATGATATTAAATTTAATATCTCAGTAAATTAATATCACAGTAACTTAATATCACACTAAAATAAAAATAGTGTAATTCTTTCGAAATTCCTAGCAGCATTTTTTTAAAACTGATATATGAGCTATCAATGTCAGATACTATTTAAAATGATTTGACAATACAATATCACTTTATTTGTAATAATAATAATATTAATTATATTATATAAGAAATAAATTTTATTTCTTAATATCATATTAAAATTTATTTTCCACGTAAAATTTAAACGTTAATTATATTATTTAAAAAAATGTTATATTAATTTTGGAACATTTATTTTAATAAATATGTTTAAGTTAGAAGTTTATATTATTTAAAAAAATGTTATATGTCAGAAACATAATATCACACTAACTTAATATCACACTAAATTAAAATAGTGTAATTCTTTCGAAATTCCTAGCAGCATTTTTTCAAACTGATATATGAGCTATCAATGTCAGATACTATTTAAAATGATTTGACAATACAATATCACTTTATCTGTAATAAAAATAATATTAATTATACTATATATAAAAATAAATTTTATTTCTTAATATCATATTTAAATTTTATTTTCCATGTATAATTTAAAGGTTAATTATATTATTTAAAAAAATGTTATATTAATTTTGGAACATTTATTTCAATTAATAGCAGAGTTAATAAAATTTCACAGATTAATCAATTCATATACTATGATATTATCATAGAATGTAAAAATTTTATTTTATTGACTAGCATTATTAAAAATAGTATGCTAAATCATATAAGATTTAGTTGTTTATAAAATGATTGACTGACAGAAGTTATTATTATTGTATTAATATCAAATTTTATTGTTTAATTAATGATATTACATTAATATCAGACTTACTTTTCTTAATTTATAATATTATCCTAATATCAGAGTTAGTTGTTATATTTAAAACCAAAATCAAAGAAAATTTAATATTTTGCATTTTTATGACGTATACGTATATAATGTCTTAAATATCAAAATTTAGTTGGCTTATGATGAATACATATTTTGAATATTTATTTACATGTATTAAAAGTAATTTCAAGAAGTGACATATATGTTAGTTATTATTTATAGTGGTAAAAGATATCCCTTTATCTGTGATAATCTTTAAAGTTGATTTTGACAATAAACAACACATTAAAGATTATAATTATTACATTTCATTCACGTAGTTAATTAATAAAGTATACTCTTAATATCAGAGTTATTGTTCTATTTTTGTATTTTAAGAAAAAAATTAATACTAATTAAAAATAGTATTTTTATTCTTAAAATACTATTACGAATATTATTAATTAAGATACAGTCTTGCTAGTATTAATAATTGTTTTCTTTTATTGTTAAAAATATTATTTTGAGAATACCACTATAAATAGAACACATAGAAAAACATAAGAAAAACATAAAAACATTTTAATATGAAAAACATAAAAACATTTTAATATGATGGGAATACAGTAAGCAGTTGTACTTTAAAATATTATTTATTTTTTAAGGGCTCTCTATATTCGTTTGTACAAATCACTGTGTTTTTTTGCCTATAGATATTCCATCAATCACACATAGAAAAACATTAAAAAAAATTTCTTCATTTTCATTTCATGTTTTTTTTTGCAGTTTTAATATAATGAATGTTTTTGTATTAAAAATATATTTTTTCGTATCATCGATAATTTATTATCTTTGGAAGATTTTTTTATTTCTATATTTTTTAAATCGAAATCTAGATATTCTACCGAAAGTATTTGTTCTTGAAGAAAAAAATGTTTATCAATCATTATATTTCAGGACCATGTAAGTTTTTCTTCAACTAACTCTTCAACTTTGCTTTTCCTAACAAAGCATTTGTTCATAACATTCGTTTCAGTTTGGCGTGCAAGAAATGATGTAATGTTTCACTTGTATTAAGAAATAAAAATCGAAATCTAGATATTCTACCGAAAGTATTTGTTCTTGAAGAAAAAAATGTTTATCAATCATTATATTTCAGGACCATGTAAGTTTTTCTTCAACTAACTCTTCAACTTTGCTTTTCCTAACAAAGCATTTGTTCATAACATTCGTTTCAGTTTGGCGTGCAAGAAATGATGTAATGTTTCACTTGTATAAGAAATGGTTTACTTATATTATCTACCATGATCAGATTGAAGACAATATTTTTTTGAAAGTGTATATTCTCATCAAAAATGACCAAATTCAGGCATATAAGAAGTCGTTGAAGATTTTATATGAAGATTTATAATTATCGGTGTATTAACTGAAGATATTTATTTGTAATTTCATGTTTGATGATGTTTTACAATATTAGTTGTCTGTTCTTGTTATATTTCTTATTCCTTTTAAGATAAACTTTTAACACTACATTACATTATTAATTTTTATTATAAGAATAAGTGAAGTAAGATATATATAGAATTAACATTATATAAAATTTTCAAAACAAGAATTAACATTACATAAGAAATAACATTACTGTGATATTAAATAATACTATTAGATATTCAGTCCGACACTTTTACATAATGGACAAATGTTCTTGTGTAGCATCCAACGTCTAATACAATCTGCATGAAACTCATGGCTGCAAATCAATGTGCTTATGCTTTCATATTCTTTGTATTCTTCTAAACAAATCGCACAAACGCCTTCAACCTTGTCAAGCATTATATTGTCATGATGATTTTTCCTTGTAGTTTCTTTAGTCAATCCCGAACCATCAAAAATCATATTTTGTTCTGAAACACCAATTATTTCAACTATATCTTGTTCTTCAAGTTGGAGAACATCTTCGCGGTACCTTCCCATGATAAAATGAACTAAATATGATGGTATACTGGGTATACTTTCTAATGTCTCCTGGAAATGATTCCTATCACGAGTTGAATTGTGCATAGATTGTAAGATATGAATAATAATTGATGGAGGCACGTCTGTAAATGGCACGAAACCATTACTCATTTTGAAAAAACAGTTTATTATTTTTAACACGACAACTCGAAAAATGAGATATTACTTTCAATATCAATGTTATATATAGACTTATTCACGGCATGTAACTTTTAAAATAAACTTTATTTTAAAATAAATTTTAAATTTTATAAATATAGTTATTTAAAATGTTAAATATAACATATATTATTTTTAAATTATTATTGTCTTAATATCAGAGTTACTTTTCTTAATAAAGACATTTTCTTAATGTCAGATTTTCTGAGAAAAAATATTAATCATCACTTTCTATCAAAACCTTTTTTTAAGTTTGGTGTTTAATTTTGACAATTTTTAATATATTATTGTGTTTTTATTGTACCTCCTCGATTTTATAATGATGAAAAGTACCTCCTCGAGACACAAAATATTACTTTTTATGTCCAACTGACATATATGTCAGATAATCTTTAAAGTTGATTTTGAGTGTACATAAGAAATTAATGTATATAGTTATCATATTTCATAAATATAGTTATTTAAAATATTAAATATAACACATATTATTTTTAAATTATTATTGTCTTAATATCAGAGTTACTTTTCTTAATAAAGATATTTTCTTAATATCAGATTTTCTGAGAAAAATATTAAGCATCCCTTTCTATTTAAAAACAAAATCAAATTTTTAATATCAGAGTTAGTTGTCTTAATATATGATATTCTGTTAATATCATAGTTTTGAAACAAAATATTTATAATCAAAATGAAACAAATTTAATATTTTTTGTAAAATATATATGACGTATATATATTAATATCAGAGTAAGTTTGCCTATGACGTATAGATATTTGCATATCTGTTTCATTAACTAGTTTGACTATCTGTTGGAAACTTAGATGCATAACACGCTATGATACATGTCAGATTTTATAATGATGAAAAATATCTTCTCGAAACTCAAAATATTTACTTTTATGTCCAACTGACATATATGTCATAGAAAGTCAAAGAAATTAAAGTAATTTCCAACTAACATATATGATAGATAATCTTCAAAGTTGATTTTGTCTATACACAAAAATTACTGAATATAACTATCATATTTCATAAATATAGTTATTTAAAATATTAGTTGTCTTAATATTATGTTAATATTTAAAATCAAAATCAAACAAATTTAATATTTTGGATATTAAAAATTTAATATGACGTATACATATTGATATTCTCTTAATATCAGAGTTAGTTGGCCTATGACGTAGTAAATTTCAATATTTTTAATGAGTAAGTTTCAATATTTTTTGAAATTCAAGATATTGTATTACTATCAAAGTTAGTTGCATAGATATATGATACTGTATTACTATCAGAGTGTCTTAATATCAGAGTTAGTAAAATTTCAAAGATTAATCAATTCATATATAATGATATTATCATACTATTTAAAATTAATATTGTCTTAATATAAGAATTACTTTTCTTTATAAAGATATTTTTTTAATATCAGATTTAATATCAAAGTCAGAGTTAGTTGTTTTAATATATGATATTCTGTTGATATCATAGTTTTGAAACAAAATATTTAAAATCAAAATCAAAAAAATTTATTATTTTGGATGTTCTATGACGTATACATATTAATATTCTCTTAATATCATAGTTAGTTTACATTTATTAAGTAATTTGCAACTGACATATATTTCAGATGTTATTTATATTAATTATCATATTTGTTACCATTGATTTTTTTTTTTTAAATTTCACATTTTTTAATAAATGATATTGACTTAATATCAGAGTTAGTTGTCTTAATATATCACACTATTTTAATATCAGAGTGTCTTAAACAAAATATTGATATTCACATCCTATTTTTTAATTTTTTTTTTTATAATTGCATGTTATAATGAGGTATATCTATTAATATTGTCTTAATATCAGACTTAGTTTTGCCTTTACATACATGTCAAATATTAAAATATCAATTTAAGTCAAAGTTTTACATTTAATTTTAATATAGTTTTTCAATAATGTTGCTTTTTTTTAATTCATGTTGTTTTTAAGTATATTTTTGACATTCAAGATATTTGTATTACTATCAGAGTTAGTTGTATAGATATATGATATTGTATTACTATCAGAGTGTCTTAATATCAGAGTTAGTAAAATTTCAATTAATATTAGAGTTAGTAAAATTTCAAAGATTAATCAATTCATATATTATGATATTATCATACTATTTAAAATTCAAATTCAATGCAAGAATTTAAGATGAAGAAGAACATAAAGTTGAAAACCAATTATTATTACAATATGAATTGTCATAGCCTGTTCAACCAACAAATAAACTAAAATCACTCAAAGAAATCTACCATGGCTGTGGGGGAAGCTCGTTCGAGTTTCAACAGCTTCCTAGCCAACTCCCAGTTGTTTTTGATATTTTCATTCCTATCATGACTCCTATCGCTTTGCCTGATATTGATTGTCTTTAGCGTCCGGGAACACGCAAGTATACACTTTATTAAAGTTAATTCATGCTCTGTTCTAGGAAAATATCGAAATACCACGGTCTGTAGCTGGCCATGGCTGAATGTGTTTCTATCTACAACATTAGAAAAATTTTCCAAAGGTAAAACACTAAGCGTGTTTGCAGCCTGAAAAATGAAATAGTGTTGAGATACGAAACATGGCAATTTAGTAATGTTTATTTGATACCTATGCAATACAACATTACACTTACTCTGGTATCCAGCATTTTCAAATTTGGAGATGCCCGAATCATTAAAATGGTGAACTCTACCATAAGACTATTCCCAAAATCGACATCGGACAGCTCAAGGTTAATCAGTGATACAAAAGGATCATTCATCCTAGAATTAGCTTCATGTATCAACTACAACAAGTTTTAAAAATTAAATTTCATTAGTGTGTACAAATTTCTTTAACATTGTAATTATAAGTTGTAAAACTCAGATTGTTCTTACCGTGCAATCACCAAATTCCAAAGAAAGAGTCTCAAGTCTTTGTAGTCTCGTCAGTTGAAAGATATCGGATGTTGTGATTGTCGTCACAACATTATAAAGACAGAATCTCAAATCCAACTTCTTCAAATTCCTAAGTTTTGCAATATCCCATAGTCTCATCTCGTTTGTACTAGAACGGTTCATGTTAAGAGACTCAAGTGAGGGACAAGCAGCAATAAAGTCCCAAACTGTACCGCTTAGGAAATTTACATGAATTAATTCTAAGCTCAGTAGATTTGGGAAGCCATGAAAATATTCCAAAGTAGCCATAGAACAAAAATGAAGTACCATATGTTTCAATTCGATACGAGAGTAAAATTGGGTTGGGATCGTAACTGGGTCACCATACCAGTTTGTAATAATATAAACAAATTGTTGATGTACACTTGTACAGTGATATTAAACTGTCAATAATATCATATCAAAAAAACATATAAAAAACATTCAAAAAAACTGTCAATAATATCATATCAAAAAAACACAAAATACCATTTTTTAACATTTTTTAACATATCATATTTCCTTAATATCAGAGTTAGTTGTCTTTAATATATTATATTGTCTTAATATCAGAGTTCTGAAACAAAATATTAATCTTCACATCGTATTTAAAAACAAAATCAAAGGAAAATTTATAATTGCATTTTCTAATGTGATAGTTAGTTGTTTCCATTTTTTATTTTAGTATCACACTGTGTTAGAAGATAAAGTATCAGAATAATTACCATTGAAATTTTTATTTAAATTTCATATTTTTTAATATATGATATTTTTCTTAGACTAAAATACACTGTTGGTCCCTAAACTTGTATCGGATGATCGCGATGGGACGAAACCGGGCATAAGCATCGCCACGGGTCCAAACAGTAGCCATTAAATGCCAGATTGGTCCCTTGACCAAGTCAAACTCTGATTTTTATTTTGTAGTCGAGGGTATTTTAGTCCATACACATTTATACTTTTATAACACATTTATATTTTACCCCTTCATCTTTCATCCTCTTCATCATCTACCCAAATCTTTTTTCAAACACAAAACCACTTCTCTTCTGCAACTTCTTCAAACAGAAAGGTACAACTTTGATCCAACTTCTCATAATTTTTCCAAATGTAGTTAATCGGTTATATTATATTTACCACATGTTATGGATTCAAACATATGACATTCTGTTACCTGTAGAGAGCAAAATGGGTCAGTTGGATTCAAACATATAAAGTTATACTAATAAATAGTGAGTAATTAATTAGTAAGAAATCTGGAGATTGTAACTTCATAGCATTTTAGATACTCTCTTAAGTGGTTTACACCCCGTTTGACCCATTTGACATGTTTCATGCTTTGCTGTGATCTTATGTTATATTACTTGCGGATTGGAGATATCTTTGCTGTAATTTAATGCCGCCAACTCGCTGCATTCTCACCTACAGGAAACCATAGCTTCTTATTTAACTTTTTAGCTTTGTTTGATGATTTCACAGCTCTCTTTGGTTCGGGAACCATTTCAATTCTAGTGGGTAGTTTAGCCTCCTCTTAGAAAAGTATTCATCCATGAGTTTTGCATAGTTGGGGCCCGGATCAGCATCTGTAAGCATCGAGTCTTTGAATCTATCAGCACTCGTAAGATATAGTGAACGTGTTCTCTCGGCATATTTAATGATTCCTGTCATGAACATCAACATTGTGGGTAGCCATAGGTTGTTTGGAATCGACTGAATAAACACATAAACAGCAGCTAAACACTGGAACAGGAGACCAAAAAGATGACGGAGCCATAGCTCATTATCTTCCATTGCAAAAGCTGTGATGGTGTCGGGGCCACCAAGGTGTACTAAAAGCTGTGATGGTGTCGGGTCCAACCACTTCAGGCATTTTTTATTCTTAATCATAGATTACACAGTACTACAAGCATATTGTCAAATTCTTTTAAGGGTGAAACAATATACTCAAACATATGGATCAAGAATGACTCTCACGGATTTCCAAATCGTTCTTGTACAAGTTTTTGCATATTATTACCAATAATGGAAAATGGAGAATGTGATGGGCTAAAATGGGTCGCAAGTTGTTTACGAATTTAAACAATACAAAAAATTTAGTAATGAAACCGTTTGGACAAAAAATGCTGACTACATCTGTATTTTTTTAGTTTACATGTCCAAACATGTTGAAAGCAAGATTGACGGATTATTCGCACCAAAAGTATTAACGACTTTCTACAAACTTATCACTTCAAACTTCAAAGTAAAGACAAATTATTAGATCATCTTTCATTGAACATAAATGTAAAACCTTGGATCAGTGGATGCAAAGTCAACTGTTTAAGTTTGGCATTAGCAAATGTCTTCTTGTATATTATCAGTATCTATTGATACTAAATGGTAAGTGTAGCACCTTTAATCAGTGTGAACGGAATCTTAGAAGCCCACCATTTTTGGGTCAAACAAACGTAAGAGATTGAACAAGAATATAATGGCTAACTAAACACGCCAAAGAAAAACTAAGATCTTCTGTGAGCCCCCAACTTGTATAACTCCAAACTTTGATTACCTCACTTTCAAAACCATTAATCTGACATTTTAGCACATATATTACAGTTCATAGATGAAATATAGTGATGACATATGCAAATAAAACTAATATAGTCAACTGATAAAACAATAAAATATAAACTTCATTACAGCAAGTTCAGCAACAACATACAATATGTTATAAGATGGACAATAAAAAAAGATTGCTAAAATTCGAAACTGAAATTGCTAAGTTGAATCTTGTAAGGAAGTAATAATGAAACATTGTCATCAATATGAAGTTTCTATAAATAGAAACCATTGTAGAAAAGAGGTGTACCTGAAATTAATTGCATTCAAATGATTTTGGGTCCTGTTTGTAAACTCATATCAAAGTAGGCATACAGAGAGACTAAAAGTTTGCAAGACATCTCAAACAAACATAGATTCAAGGCTACAATACACCGTTTGTCCCTAAACTTGGCACGGTGCATCGCGATGGGCACGGTGCATAACATAGATTCATCAACAGATTTTTTCCAGGAGGATGATTGTTGGGGAGATGATGATGTTGGGGAGATGAATGATTTGGGTAGATGATGAAGAGGATGAAAGATGAAGGGGTAGAATATAAATGTGTTATAAAAGTATAAATGTGTATGGACTAAAATACCCTTGACTACAAAACAAAAATCAGAGTTTGACTTGGTCAAGGGACCAATCTGGCATTTAATGGCTACTGTTTGGACCCATGGCGATGATTATGCCCGGTTTCGTCCCATCGCGATCCTCCGATACAAGTTTAGGTACCAACGGTGTATTTTAGTCTTTTTCTTAATATCAAAGTTAGTTGTCTTAAGAGTTTATTTAATATCACACTGACATACTTGTATTTTTATTATAGTTTCTTAAGTCAAACAGATATTCAAATATCAGAGTTAATTGTTATTTTTTTTATTTTAATATCACAGTGTGTTTAAATTACATATATTTTTAATATATGATATTTTTCTTAATATCAAAGTTAGTTGTCTTTAATATATGATATTGTCTTAATATCAGAGTCTAAAAAAAAAAAAAAAAAAAAAAAAAATCAGAGAAAATTTTATAATTGAATCTTCTATGACGTATACATAATACATTTGTCTTAATATCATTGTTTGTTTGACTATGCATATTATACATTTATTAAGTAATTTCAAACTGACATAAATGTTGGATACTATTTTTATAGTGGTTAAAGATATCTCCTCGAGACACAAAATATCACTCTGTCTGTTCTAATCTTTTAAAGTTGATTTTGACAATACACAAGACATTAATGAATATAATTTTAATTTAATTAGATAACAAGATGTTACTTAAATTTCACATTTTTTAATATACGATATTTCCTTAATATCAGAGTTAGTTGTCTTAATATATGACTTTGTTTTATTATCAGAGTTTCTAAAACAAAAAATTAATATTCACATTCCTATTTAAAAATAAAATCATTTTTTTTTATAATTGCATGTTCTAAAGAGCTATGTATATTAATATTGTCTTAATATCAGACTTAGTTTTGGCTTTGACGTATATATTTATTAAGTAATTTTAATCTATATTCAATAAGAGCTAAAACAAAATTAAAATTACTATCTGACATAAATATTTTGAATATCTGTTTGAAAAAGATATATGCATAACACACTGACATACATGTCAGATAGTGATGAAAAATTCTTCCTCGAGACTTAAAAAATCAATCAATGTCAAAGTTTTACATTTAATTTTAATATAGTTTTTCAATTATGTTGCTTTTTAAAATATATTTTTGTTTTTATTTAAATTTACTAAATAATTTTAATTTAGTTATGTTATTTTTGTTATGTTATTAAATACATATATTATGAAATTAATATGATGTTATTTTTATAATTTTTATATCAAATGGTGTAAGCAGTAGTAATTTTTCTTTTTACAGCAGTATAAGTTTTTTTTTTTTTTAATTTCATATTTTTAATATATGATATTTGTGTTAATGTCAGAGTATCAAAAGTCCTACTTGTATTTTTCTTATAGTTTATTTAGTCAAACAGATACTTAAATATCAGAGTTACTTGTTCTATTTTTTATTTAATATCACAGTGTATTTAACACAAGACATTAATGATTATAATTAAATAATAAAGTATATCTGATGATAATTTTAATTTAATTAAATAAAAAAAATTGATATTAATTTTTGTATTGTTTATTTTAATAAAGATGTTTTACTTTAAAAACAACTTTGATGTACTGTGATATTAAACTTATTCTAATATTATTAGAGTATGTAAATTTCATAGTTTAATAAAGATGTTTTACTTTAAAACAACTTTGATGTACCGTGTTAAATAATTATTTAATATCACAGTAACTTAATATGACATTAATATCATAGTAATTTGTAATATAAATTTTTGCAATATAAATTTGATCATTACCATTTCATTAATGTTATGAAGAATATTTTTGGAAAAAATATGTGTAAAAAAAAAAAAAGGAATATTTTTGGTTTGTTGGTGTTTCAAATTTTGTAATGTGTTTTGTCATAGAAATGAATGAGTGTGTAATAGGTTATGAAGAATATTATATTTCATTCTTTAATATAATTCTTAATATAATATTTTTTTTATTTAATTATCTTTTTTTATTCACTTAAAATTTTAAGTAAATTTTGTGTGATATATACCAATAAAAAAATTTGGTATCCAATCATTACTTTATATAGTACATATAAAACTTATTATTTTTCCTCTATAAATATCACCATTTTCGATCTCACAAAAAAACAGACCAAGCAATCAACTCATAATAAATTTCAATCTATATTCAAAAAGATTGATGATCATTTTGCTGTATAATTTTATTTTTTTGCTTCGTTTATATATGAAATCTAGATATTTTACCGAATATTGAAAGTGAAACAACTTACAAGTAAACAATTTTTCTTACAAATCATCAAGTTGTCTCACTAAGTGTTACCCAAAACCCTAAATCCTAAACCCTTAAGTATTTCATCTTCAAGAATAATCAATGGTGTATGATAATCTGTATAAAGCTGCAAACAGTTTTTTTGTTGCTTTTTAAAACCTTATTCTATCAAAATCATATGTCATTGAACATTTTTGTTTTTCCAGTTTCATCAACAAAGCTTACAAATGATGCTATATGATCATGCTTTGCAGTAGTCACAGTTGATGAAGCAGAAGAGGTTTGGTGTGAAGGAAGTGGGATCAAGGAATGAGTTTATAATTACGATGAAGATGACAATCAAGTAGTTGCTAATGTTTTTTTATTTTTTGATGTCTTTTTATGTATGACTTTCAGTATGAAAAACAACTGCTGTGTAATGTAAAATGCAATTATGCATATATCTATTTCAACAAGTCATAGTAATTCTGATATTAATATCTTTTTTTTACATTTTATGCTATGAAAATCAATGATAACTTCAATTTATATTTAATATGATTGTCACATTTAATTTCTATATTTACTTGCACTAAAACTTATTCTGATATTAAAACTGGGAGAACCATACAATTTTTATTAGCAGTAGAAAAATTTGTTTGCAGCAGCAGAAAAATTTGTTGCAGCAGCAGTAATATTTAGTTACACCAAAGTTATTCTGATATTAAAAATGGGAGTACCATACAGTTTACTATCATCAGACAGTCTTGCTTTCCGAATAATAAAATCTATATTACAAAAATCAGAAATTTCTTAATATCTTTCTTAATCATCAAAAATAATATCAAAATTTCTTAATATCACATAAGAATAAGGACAATTAAAATCTGACTAACAACAATATTTAATGTCACAAAACAGTACCTTTTCTCTCAAAAAATCATTGACCATTTTTTTTTCCTGTTGCCTCTTCTGCATACTTATCAAATATTTCTAAATGATATTAAAGATCCATTTTTTTTTTTACATTTATCTAGACAAATAGAATTACCAATAAAAATTTTCTCTGCAGCAGTAGAACAATTTGTTGCAGCAACAGTAACATTTACTTGCACTAAAACTTATTCTGATATTAAAACTGGGAGAACCATACAATTTTTATTAGCAGCAGAAAAATTTGTTTGCAGCAGCAGAAAAATTTGTTGCAGCAGCAGTAATATTTAGTTACACCAAAGCTATTCTGATATTAAAAATGGGAGTACCATACAGTTTACAGTCTTGCTTTCTGAATAATAAAATCTATATTACAAAAATCAGAAATTTCTTAATATCTTTCTAAATCATCAAAAATAATATCAAAATTTCTTAATATCACATAAGAATAAGGTCAATTAAAATCTGACTAACAACAATATTTAATGTCACAATACAGTACCTTTTCTCTCAAAACATCATTGACCATTTTTTTTTTCTTGTTGCCTCTTCTGCACACTTATCAAATATTTCTACATCTTCAAATGTAAAAAAATTTGGATCTCTAATATGTTTAATTTGATTGCTTATCTTGCAAAGAGCTTCCCATATAGCTGGATGTATTTCATCTTTCAAAGGTGGCAAACCAAATTCTTTAACAACCTTTACAATCATCAAAGCAGCATCATCAACTATCGCTCTTACTTTGTCTAGACAAGTTTCATGAATCTATACAAGAAATAGATAGTATATCAAAATTTTTTATAAATTTGTAATAGCATATGCAAAACTTTATTATGATTATATAAAGCAATAATACCTGATCCTTATCGTATTCTAGCAAATCAAAGTAAATGTGACTGTCACAAATAGAAAAATCTTCAACTACTTCCATTCTTTTCTCTAGCTTTTTGAGATGGTAGCGTAGCACACATATATTTGTTGTGTCATAAGGATAATTGCCGCATGTCAAATATTTTAATGTTTCAGTTAATAAAGAATTTGCAGCCTTAATTTCTTGTTTAACTTGACTCAAGCATTTTCGCATTTTTTGCTTATAATCAGACAAAAAATCATCCACTGCTGAACTTTCTTCTTCATCAACTAACCTTTCTTCTCCTTCTGTTGAATATAACAAGCCGATAGTTAAGATTTTTTAATATCAGATTAACTATCAGCTACTAGTACTAAGATACTATTTTTGCCACTAGTACTAATTTGAATTAATTATCAAATTATCTTTAATAATAGAAATCATCTGAATTAACTACTTTATCAAATTTATTAAGTAAGTAATATGAACTTGATATTTAAGAAAAATTATTGATATCAGATTACCTATGATTATAATTTTCAGAGACAATTTATAAAAATGAAAGAAATTTCTTAATAATTGATTAAGATCAATTATTATAATATGCCGTTTTTCAGTTTATAATTATTAACAGAATAACAATGATAAGAAAATCGAAAGTTCGTTAATATCAGAATAGGTATCATCAAACACCATTAATATCAGAATAAACATTATAATGAAAAAAATTAAAGATCTTAATATGATATAACCAATCTTGAGTTTACAATGAATATCAGAATAAGCACATAAAGAAAAAAAGAATTTTCTTATAGTTATTATCAGAATGACAATGTTAGGAAAAAGGGAATTCGTTAATATCAGATTAGCTCTCATCAGACACCTTTAATATCAGAATAAAAATGATAACGAAAAAGTAAATTTATTAATATCATATAAGAAATTTTCAGTTTACAATTGATGTTAAGAAATTTTTTATCAGTATATTTACACCAGAACCTTATACACTTCAGTTTCAAATACCGTTAATATCAGAATAAAAATGAAAACGGCTTAAGAAAAAGGGAATTCGTTAATATCATATTAGCTCTCATCAGATACCGTTAATATCAGAATAAAAATAAAAACGAAAATGAAAATATCTTAATATCATATTGGAAATCTTAAGTTACAATTAATATCTGAATAAAACTTTTAAGAATTTTTTGTTGTGTTAATGTTACATTAGCTATATTCATTTAATAAAAATGTTAATAAGAATGGAAATATCTTAATATCATATTAGAAATCTTCAGTTAAAATTAATATCAGAATAAGTATCTTAAGAAAAAAATTAATTATGTTAATATCAGAATAGCTATCTTCAGTTTGAATTATATCACAATAGCAATATTCTTAATATCAGATTATCTATCATCAGATATCCCTAATATCAGACTAACTATCATAAAAAAATTCTTA
This sequence comes from Chrysanthemum seticuspe, assembly GCA_019973895.1. Lineage (NCBI taxonomy): Eukaryota > Viridiplantae > Streptophyta > Magnoliopsida > Asterales > Asteraceae > Chrysanthemum > Chrysanthemum seticuspe. The sequence goes on from BPTQ01000004.1 coordinate 108,832,530, forward strand.
AATTCGAAATTAAGAAACTTACCTTCGTTCAGTTCTGCAAATCTTAAACTTGATGAAATCATTGTTTTTAGATTTTTTTTTTTAGTTTATGTTTTTATATGTTTTGTTATTCAGATCTACACTGATATTATAATAGTATAGATTAATTACGAAAATGCCACCGCGTTTTTTTTAACGTAGATCAGATGAACACTTGATCGTGCGGCTGATATTCATCCGTACCATCCGTACTTAAAAGCCGGAACGCACCCGATCCCTTCCCTATATATATATATATATATATATATCTTCACCTAACCTTGTATTTGTAAGGAACATGTGTCAATAAATGGGTGAAGTCTATCAGTTGATCAGTTAAACATGACCAAAATGAGAAAATGATGTTAAAAATCACTAAATAATGGATCAATGTTTGATTTTTGTCTTCTTTTGATAATTTTCCCTACTTTTTTTTATGTGATCTTTGGGACCAGAATTGTATGTGGCTACATTTTACCTGTTCCATCACGAAGTGTATATAGGTGGATTATTCATGATTCAACAAGCATATTCTATTGAATGCATCATGCCATAACACCCTAGTCAAGTTCAAGTCTCATCTTCTTCGTGACTCTTTGGAGTTATACCCTTTAATTACCTACATATTTTTCAATAATGTGGGCCAATATAATAAAGTGTTGGTAGTAAATGAAAAATTAAATTAAATTAATAGAAAAGAAAGAACAACTGTATGTGGGGGTTGTAATTGTAAATATGAGGTCACCCACCTCAAGTTTCTTCCGATCTTAAAATGATGATTCTACAACTGCCATTATATTGCTCATGTCCTATTGTCCTTAGTACTATTATAAGCCTTATATGTGTGATCTTCTCAAATTTGTAAAACTAGACATGAGGCAAGTTTGAAAAATAGTCAAAGTGGAAAAGTGAAAAAGTGGAATGGTCAAATGAAAGAGAGAGACATATGTAAAGACATATTTAATACTCTCTTATCACAACTCACTCAAAAACACATACAAAAGGCTCTCATCTTCCACACATCTCATCAACCACCATCCTCACCACCACAAAACCACTCCACCACCGGACCACTACACCACCGCACCACTCTATCATCGCATATCGTTAATTGTCTGCCGGTAAGAACCGCTGCCGCCAGGCGCGGGTACTCGCCTATTTATTAAATGTGTGTATGGATTAGCTTAACTAGAAAGTAGAAGGGCTTTGCAGTTTCAAGTAGCCCCAAAGAACTTCTACACAATAAAACCAACAAGCTCTCAAATAAACTCCAATATATCAGTATGTTGTAATTCCAATAGATTAAACCGAAGTATTAAGTTTACTGTTATGCAGTGTCAACTTACCAAACTATAGGCAATGGTATAGTCTATAGTCCAAAGTCCAAAACAATCATAACAAGCATCTAAAGAAACACCTAAAAAGATGTTCAAAACAATTGAAACTACCCACTATTTTAAACATGACAAAAGAGTATCAAATTATCAATGAACAACATAACCTCTAAATCTAGTAAGATCTTGTTGTCACATTACAATATGTCCCACACCAGGCATGTTGCTTTCCATAATGCCCACTACTCTATACCACAAACTGAACCAAACTAAAAGGCCTATCATGAAACATATCAACTACAATAAAGACTTAGATCAAATATTTACTAGACAACAAGGAGACCCTTTGCCTTAGTAGAGATTTAACAAAATAAAAAGGCATCACTAGCCTCAAAAAAATTTAAGCATTCTAGATTTCCACACACACACTAGCTCTTGTTCAGTTTTTTTCCTTTTTTTTTTTTTTTTTTTTTTTTTTTTTCTTTTAGTTTTACCCCTTTGCTTTTTTTTTTTTTCTCCAAGTTGAGGTAAAGGACAAAGCAAGATAGAGTGGACACAGTGATGGTTGTACTCTGGCAGGCAAAACAAATTCCACCAAGATTACCCTTACCATTCCCACGCTTTTTCTTGTTTTTACAGTTGAGTTGAGTCTCCTTTTCTGTCAATTTACCACTCTCTCTTTCAAAATAAAGCTGGTAAAAAACTTGGAAGTATCCACTATACTACTATACTTCTTTTCCTTTTTTGACCATCATGTCCCCCTTGCCTGCATTCACAATGATTTTATATTACTACTTTAGATAGACATTTAGCTAAATTGAGCTCAAAAGGCATTTAAGTAATAATTAGAAAACAAGTGCTAGGTAGTTAAGTATGTACCAAGAACTTTCAACTAGGGAAAAATACATGTTTGAAATTTACGTGTTTAGGATTTGTTTATTTAAACCGTTTATCTGCTAATTCCATCTTTTGACACGCAAGAAACCTTGCAACGTTGGGACGGAAAAGTTTTCTATTTATCTTCAAGTAAGTTGCTTGATATATGGTTATTTCAGACTACTTATTGAGCACAACTGCACAAAGTCAGTTTTATATAACAACCTTAAACGCCCCCAAAACACCCTTCTGTCACCTACTAATGTGATCATATCCAACAATTAAAGTGCGAATTTTGCTAATGTCAAAAGGGAAACACAAGAAACTAGATGTCAAAAAGGTAAACGGTTTACAGAAAAATCCAATGTGAAATGTCTAAACCCTTCATCCCCAAACAAATATTGACCACACACAAACACACAATTTGCACTTTTTAATATTGTTGCAATGTAATAATAGATGTGATATATGTTAAATCCTTTATAGTTCTTCCCCACCACCACTAGTTGACTATATATATCAACTTTTCAAGATTATTATTATGATTAAATGACATAAATGTCCTTGTTGAAATATAATTGTGTCGGTTGGGGGTGGGGGGCTGTTCGGTTCTCTATTGCACTGGTGGTTATAACATTTGATTCTAAGGGACATGTACAGAAAAAGATATGAATGATGTAGCATGTGTGTTTTTCAGTCCTTAAAAATGAAATAAAAGGACCCCCATCTAAGGTCTACTTTAGCATGTTTTTATGATAATACAGTATTATTTTAGACACTTGAAATGATCTTGTTTAAGTAAGGAATTATTGTTTATTTTACTTTTCAGCAGCATCAACAAACTAATACACATTGACGTTTAAAAGAAGTCATACCTAGTGTTTTGGGTTGGCTTGCTTAAACGCGACAGTGGGAGCTATCCTGCAACTCCTCCTCTGATGCTCCAACACAAGTTCGCCTGCAAACCAATCGAGTTTCTCATAATTGGTTTGCTCGCTGATTCTTTTACCCCCAAAGAGCACCGACTCTACATTCTTTTGTTTCAGCATTCCATCGGCTATCCCTGTGAGCAACTTTACATTGCTTGGGCTAGAATCAGAGTCAACATTGACCCCACAACGACTCATATTGGATCCATTTGCCTATCAAAGAAGCCAAGGGATTTAGTAATGTTTGCTTATTTTGCAAGTGAAGAAAGTGAAAATTGCTACTTATTCTAATTATTTGTAGTAACCTATAAATATTTGACTCAACTAGTCCATAGGGTCCATAAATTATATCACAGAGCGGAAATTGTACACACGGCCTAATGATTCAAAAAAGAAACACCAAATGATTGACCAAACCATCGGTGATGAAAAATGGTCCATCTGAACAAATCAGATCGCTAGGCCAGCCACCCCTTGGGCATGACAACACATAATAATGTAGCATGCATCATAATTCCATGCCTCATGAAAAGAGAGTAGACAAAGCAAGCTTCTTTACCAAAAAAGGATATAAGGTCATATGGTCATTGGTAATCACCAGGTCCCATTTTTATAACTAATTATCAATTTATCATAATTGGTAAATGTCAACACCCTAATCACTTGGCCAAAATATAAGTTGGTAATAGTAAGAAAAAAAAAAGTATCAATAGTTTTTCAAGCAAAGTCATACTACAGTGATTATTTGGGTATTTGTGGTTATAAAGATACATTTATAGAAATATAATTATTGTATTACATCTTAATTTCTTATAAATGTAATGTACATTTTAATAGCTAACCAGTAAGTTACCCAGTCTTGTTAAAAAAAAAAGTAAGTTATGCAGTCTCAAAATTTAATCCATAAATATCACTTAAATGTTCATGGATTAGACATTACAACACACGAGAAAAGAATACAAACTTGAAATCCTATGTTTTCAAGGAGCAAAGAACTGGCGAACATGTTTAAAAAAATACAACTTTGAACTGAGAATTTAATCAGCAGAGATTATTAGCACTTGCACATATAATTTTTGAACCTTCTAATACAACATGCCCCCACATAAGTAGATATGATTACGAAGTTCAGTTGTCGTTTGCACATAATATCGGCTTTGCCTATCTGTCTCAAGAAAGCTACACATACATAAAATGCTCTAAAAACATACCAATTGACTCTGTCATAGCTGGAGGACATAGAATGATACAAAAAAACTATTGTCATAAACAAAGGTCATACACCCATTCTTGATACTAAATTGCATAGGCCTAAAAAACAACACCAAGGCATGTCAACTATAAAACAAAGCACCATCATTCTCCATAGGACCATACCAATAACTCCCTTCCCAAGTCATTTATAACTTATTATAAGATTTTAGTGGCATTATCGATATCAAAATTATGTATTGTACCCGCAAACAAACAAAGATGAACCCACATAGTCGCATATTGTGCTTCAAATGACCCATGCCACAAACTCGATTTTGAATCATCTTAAGTAAGTGTTAATATGCATTAGTTAGCTAGTTGCACCATATCATCACCGAAGGCCAACAAACAGATTGAATAAAAGAGTTATTCTGCTAAGTGTGACAAACTATCTTTCTACTCAAATTATTAATAATTGAGTGGTTGGCTTTGAAAAAGACTTGTTTTCCTTTGTCTCAAACAAACTTTTATTCATATTAATTGCCACAAAAAGGTTGAATTCTATTAAAAATATATAAAACAAAGAATAAACTATGGATATTTATATCAAACAAATCCTGCTTTGCAACTTTTTGGCCAAATTCATTGGTTATCAAAAGTTATATTAGTTGCAGGCCAGTAAGTTAACTAAAATCTAACAGAATTTCATAGAGATTGCAAGAGTAAGACACATGTTTCTGCCCATGTCACTTTATTATTCCTTGTATTCGTGTGAATATTTGCTGGTTTATTTTCATGTAGTTCACCTAACACTAGTCTAAGCAAATATGAACCAACATTAACAATAGTTAGAAAGTAAACAAACCTGAATTCGAACATAATTACTACTCCGGCACTGACCAAACGCCATCGAAACAGCATGGTCCACCATATCAGCTGAACCATCACCCGAAATTCTAGCCATAGGTCGAACCCAATCTTTCGCCTTCCATCCTTTGACTTTCCCATAATCATAGTTCGCTTCGAAAACCTGACCCGTCCCCAAGGAAAGCACCAAAAGGTCCTCCACCCCTCTAACAAATGGAAACTCTTGCTTATTATGCAACACATGAGTAATCGCAGCTGCAGTCGGGTTACTCATAGCTAAACCACCATCAACTGCTAAACATTCCGTCTTCCCATCAATAGACTTCATTGAAACTGGCTCAAACAAAACAGGTAAAGCCGCAGTGGCTCTACACACCTCGGATAAGCTAAAGTCAAAACTATCTGTTTCCAAAGCATCAGCTCGCGAAAACAAAAACGGAGCTGAACTGGACAGATCATAACATGGTATCAGAACAGGTTTGAGCGTATTTTTCAATGTCAAACTTTTACCATTCACAGTAAAAACTTCCTTCATCGCATTTTCAAATCCGGACTTCTTAGAAATGTTGTGTCCACCTAGAATCTTTTTAAATAAGCCCGGACTCGATTTCTTGCAATACAAGTATTTTCCTTGTTCAGCGAGAAACTTCCACGTGTCCTCACCTTTAAAAAGCGGACGATTATTATTACTATTACTATTACTGCTACCAAACAACATAGCCGTAAAGACACCACCTATACCAGTACCAGCAGCCACATCAAAATAATCCGCAAGTCTGGCATTCTGATTGCCAGACTTCGCTTTTAAAGCGTTTTCAAGATAATCTAACGCTTTCCCGGATAAAATATTTCGCATGCCACCACCATCTATCGACAAGACACATATTTTGCCTCGTTGGTTTTTGATAGTATGAACATTGGTATCATCGGATAAAATTTGTGTTGTCGTTGGAGTTAAGGAATGTTGTGGTGAAAGGTGTTTAGGTTGTTGTGGTTGTTGTTTCCAGATTTTTGGATCATCATCGTAACCGAATAAAAACTTGCTTTCGAGAATTGAAAATATCTCGTAGCTTAGTTTATCGGTGTCGATACTTGGCTCTTGTAACATTTCTAATGATGAAAGACTAGTATCCATGACAAACACTAACACGTACACTTTGCACAAAAGCTAGCTAGCACTTATTTATGATGCCAATATATCACACGTAAGCTTGTTGTTGTAATTAAAACTTCATATCTGCTACATTTAATTGCTGCAGAAAATGTAGATGGAATTTACTTAGCATAACACCAAAAGAAACACAGAACAATGAATTATATATATGTAACAAAATATCATACCTCAAATTTCCTGCCAAGGTAAAAATAAGATCATAACTAATGTTTAATAAATTTTTGATAGTTTTCATAAGAATTGTGAAATAAATAGGGAGGGTTTTGGGTTTTGGAGGAAAGTGTGTGAAGAAGAGTGAAAAGTTTGTGTGTATATATAAATATGAAAATGTGGGAATGGAGGACATGACAAAAGGACTGGAGAGCATGTCTTTTTTTTTTTCGTACCAATATATTGTAAATTTTTAGATAAATAATAGATTACTGACTGTAATTATGTTATCAAGTTCGGGTATATCCGTTTATAAAAACAGTGTGAGAGTTGATTATAAATATTACATGGTTAAAAGTGCATTTGGACTAAATAATTGTGATGCTTAGAGCATTTATTATTGTGTTTCAAAAATAAGTCTAAAATATTTTGAAGATGTTTAAGAATTTGTTTATTATAGTGAGAAATCATTTCATATCTATGTGGCTTAAGTCCGGTCCTCGATCTACCTTTTTCATCAATTCATTCTTCGACTTGGTCTGATTTTATGCAAAACCCGTCACTCACATACACACACTAACACAAGCCACCACATTGGCATTTCATCTGGTAGTGCACACCATCGTTCGAACATTATCACACGTGACGGCGCGAGGGGCAGATAGTAGCTTTAACATGCACCACACGTGAGGAAGATGAGCCATGTATGTGGCACGCTTGACGCTACCTAGATTACAAGCAACCTTGTGTGTCTTCAAGAGAAAATTTGTGAAAATTGAGTCGTAGAAAAGATAATATTGGGTATGCATGGCACAAGAGATCGTTGAGAGATTATTTTTGTCTAAAAAAAAAAAAAAAAAAAAAAAAAAAAAAAAACAACCAACTAGCTAAAATATAATCTTTGTTTGGTAAACATAACTTATAAGAGATTATAAAAAAAAATCTTGCATAATATCTGAAAATCAAATGTTACTTCATGTAACTTATTAAGATAATATTTTTTTATAATTTCTCTTCATCTCTATATACAATTCTATCTCAATTTCAAAAAAGTTATTTTTGCCACACATACGAGTATATTTAACTAACTTCTTTTACAAATACTCCATTTTTATCTATACAAAGATAGGCACATACTTTGATAAAAGTTGTTGAACACGTATTAAAACCTAATATTGTCTACATTGGAACTTAACCTTGCAATGTCATGCTTCGAATACTGAATGATGAAATCCTTTATAGCAAGGATTTTAAGATCGGGATTCTGTCTAGAATTGTTTTTATTTTTGCAAGATCATGGTCGTAAGATCGGATCAGGATCTTAAAATCTTACTATTATGTCATTTTTTTAAAGGCAAATCGCATAAAAAAGTACTCATCTTATGTCTAATTTCAATTAAAGGTACTATTCTTTTTTTTTTTCTCAATTTAAGGTACCCGACTTTTTTTTTGGCCCATTTAGGTTTTTTTCTAACTTCCGTTAACTATTTCGTTAGTAAATTACATGTTTGGTCCTTGGGTTTGTATAGGCATTTCATGTTTGGTCTATTTTCGTCTGTTTTCATACGCTTGCATATGTTTTCGTCCTTTTTATACGTTTTCGCCCGTTTTTACACGTTTTCGTCCGTTTTTGCACGTTTTCGTCCGTTTTTACACGTTTTCGTCCGTTTTTGCACGTTTCCGTCTGTTTTTGCACGTTTCGGTCTGTTTTTACACGTTTTCGTCCGTTTTTACACGCTTCTGTCTATTTTACACGTTTTCATCCGTTTTTTCACGTTTTCTTCTGTTTTTACACGTTTTCGTCCGTTTTTGCACGTTTCGGTCCGTTTTCGTCCGTTTTTGCACGTTTTCGTCCGTTTTTGCACGTTTTCGTCCGTTTTTACATGTTTCGTCTGTTTTTATACGTTTTCTTCCGTTTTTGCACGTTTTCGTTTGTTTTTACACGTTTCCGCATGTTTTTGCACGTTTATGTCTGGTTCTACACGTTTTTTTGTCTGTTTTTACACGTTTTTTTTCCTATTTTTATACGTTTCCGTCCGTTTTTGCACGTTTTCTTCCGTTTTTGCACGTTTGTGACCATTTTTGCACGTTTCGTAAAAACGGACGAAAACGTGCAAAAACAGACGAAAACGTGCAAAAACGTGTAAAAATGTATAGAAACATGTAAAAACGGACGAAAACGTGCAAAAACGGACGCAAACGTGCAAAAACGGAAGAAACTTGCAAAAACGGACGAAAACGTATAAAAACAGACAGAAACGTGCATAAACAGATGGAAACGTGTAAAAACGAACGAAAACGTGCAAAAACGGATGAAAACATATGATATCATGTAAAAACGAAAAAAAAGTGCAAAAACACGAAAATGTGTAAAAACGGAAGAAAATGTGAAAAAACGGACGAAAACGTGCAAAAACGGACGAAAACATGTAAAATAAACGGAAACGTGTAAAAACGGACGAAAACGTGTAAAAACATACAGGAACGTGCAAAAACAGACGAAAACGTGAAAAAACGGACGAAAACGTGCAAAAACGGACGAAAAAGTATAAAAACAGACGAAAACGTATGAAAGCGTATGAAAACGGACGAAAATAGACCAAACATGAAATGCCTATACAAACCCAAGGACCAAACATGTAATTTACTAACGAAATATTTAACGGAAGTTAGAAAAAAACCTAAATCGGCCCCAAAAAAAAAATCGGGTACCTTAAATTGAGAAAAAAAAGAATAGTACATTTAATTGAAATTGGACATAAGATGAGTACCTTTTTATGCGATTTGCCCTTTTTTAATAGTGTTGGGTTCAGTAAATACCCAAACCCCTTAATCTAGGATTTGAATAGAAAATAACCTAAGTGTTCAATCCGTTAAACACTATCAGGTCACTGAGTGCACAGACTCTCAGTGAGCCATCTTCAGGATACTCAGTACGAGGCGAAGAAGAAGCCTCTCCACTCAGCTAGGCGGAACTTAATGGGTGAAGACTAAGTCAAGAAGAAGATGGTGGATTCAGTGAGTGATGACAATAACTCACTGAATCCCTAAGACTCCTCTCCAACTGTTAGCACTGAAGACAAACTGAAGGATGAGAGATCAAGTGAGGAGTACCTAAATGACCTGAACGTTGAATTTCAGGAAAGGGCACTCCTTGCAAACTCTCGAAGGTTTATTAAAAGAAACAAAGGTTTTTCAACTGCTAAAGCAAATGAGGACACTGAATGCTTTAAGTGTCACAAAAGAGGCAATTTTGCAAAGGACTGTTTTTCAAAAACAATTTCTGAACCCTCTTACTGACCATCAGGGTCAAATCAGTCCTCAGGCTTTAGCAAATTTCAACCTAAAATCTATCAGTCTCATCAAAACTTTCAGAATAAATCTGACCAGAACAAAACAATAGATTTTGAAGCCAAGTATAGGAAGATCAAAGCTAAGCTTGCATTACTTGAGGCCAGTCCCTCATAACCAAAAAGTGTTCAATCTGTGCAGGGTAAAAACAAATGTCTTGTTGCTGAAACCTTCGACTGGGATGAAGAGCCAGTCTCATCAAATGATGAAATGGTGCATGTCAGCGCACTAATGGCCCTCTCATAGGAAGATAAGCTAGCTGTTGGAAAGAATCATGGCAGAAATGGAGAATGGGTCAACATCACAATGAAGAAGGTAAATATTATACTTTCTATGGATGATGATTCTGATTGGCAGTCCTATATGAACTATATCAATGTTGATCTTAAGTTTGTAGAGGAGCAAAGACTAAATCTTTTTTCTAAGTACAACAAGTTAAGTTTTGAATTGAATAAGTGTAGGGATGAGTTACTTGTGTTAAAACAAAACAAGCTTGAGGCTATCACCTTACAAATTCAAAACACTGAATTAGTTAAAAGAAATCAAGCTCTTCAAGATGAACTTAAGAAAGAAAAAGAAATCATTGATAGTTGGACCAACAAGAATCCAAGAGTCTTTGATGTTGTGGGTGCTCCCAGTAGCAAAAAGAGAGTCATAGGTGAACATCATCTTTCTGACTCTCACAACAAAGACCAGTCTCCTAAACCATTTGTGTCTGGTGGCATGATTACCAACATGTTGTCTGTTCCCAAGCCCAGTGATTGGATTGAAAGACTTAGGGTGCGTTTGGTATGCTGCCATGAATGACAATGGGTATGAGTTTGATAGTAGTGGTGGGCCTCTCACCTTTGAAAGATCCATACCTAGCCCTCTTTATGTATATAAAGTATGGATTATATCTAGCATTCATTACCATAGTGGTGGGCCTCCTCTTCTTAAACAAACACTTTTAATCACTTTCATTGTCATAATCTCATTCCCATAGTGGGATACCAAACGCACCCTTAATCCTGATAGTAAGCTTCCTAACTTTGACTCTGGAAGAATTCTAGATCCTGAAAGTCAAGCTCTAAAGAGCATGCTTGGACTCCCAGATGTGCCCAGTAGCACTGAACACATCTCTGAGTCTGAAGATGAATCTCAAGCACCACTTCCACCTTTGGAACCTCTTTAGGGTGCTGATCCTAGCTCTGAGCTTACTCCATTGCATTACAATCCTCACTCTCCTAAAGAAAGGTCTGGACTTGGTAGAACCATTTTCAAATGACCATCAAAACCAACTCAACAAGAATCCACCCCTACTGAAAATTCCACATCCTCAGTCCCCACTGAAGCTGATCAGATTCAGAAACTGACTGAACTTGTGAGGAAGCTAACTGACAAAATGGAATCTATTGAAAAGGTTCATGAACCAATCAAGGAGACAAAGTCAGCTTCCTCTAGTTCCTCAAAGTCAAAAGCCACCACCAAAAACAAGCAGAAGTGTGATATGTGCCACTATACCAGTCATACCACTGACAACTGTTATAGAATCCTCTTTTGCATGATCTGTAAAAAGGATGATCACAGAACTGCTGACCACTTGCAATATGTGAGCTCTCTCGGTCAAGAAAACTACACCAAAGTTGGTCATCAGTATGCTTCTTCATCCAAAGCTCAAAAGTTGAGAGCAAAGCCTTTTCCTCCTTGCCCACACTGTGGCTTTAATGATCATCGTCCTGATGATTGTCTTATGAACACATGCTGTGATATTTGCGGTAACACAGCTCATAAGACATCTCAGCATGACAATGTCATCCATGCAAGGAGAAGTTCAAAATAACCCAAATCCATTGATTCATCCTCAGTCTCTAAATGCAAAACCTGTGGTAGCTCATTGCACTCCACCACTGACCATGAATCGATTAGTCAATTCAAAGAGACCATGAGACCCAAGCCCACTAGTAAGTGGGTCACGAAGAGAAACTAATTCAGTTTACTACTTGTGCAGAGACATGCCAGGGAGCCTATCTGGCATCTAGACAGTGGATGCTCAAGAAGCATGACTGGTGTGAAGGAATATCTGCACAAGTATGTAAAGGAACCAGGGCCCAAGGTAGTATTTGGTGATAACTCATCATGTCCCACAGAAGGTTATGGTTCAGTAAACTGCAATGGAATAGTTTTCTCTAGGATTGCTTATGTCAATGGTCTCAAATACAATCTCATCAGTGTCAGTCAGCTATGTGATGCTAAGTACATTGTACAATTCAATGAAAAACAAGGTACCATTTTCAATGCCAACAAGAAAGTTGTGTTGATTGCTCCTAGGAGAGACGATGTTTATGTCTTAGATATGTCAACTCTCTCTAAAGATGGAACCTGTCTCTTTGCCAAAGCCACTGAAACAATCAATTGGCTGTGGCACAAGAGACTCTCACACTTAAACTTCAAAAACATCAACAACTTGGCAAAACAAAACAAGGTCCTTGGCTTACCATCACTGGTTTTTGCAAAAGATAAACCATGCTCAGCCTGTGAAAAAGGCAAACATAAAAGAGCATCTTTCAAAACCAAGCAAAATTTCTCTATCAAAAGCTGCCTTCACCTCTTACATATGGATCTCTTTGGACCAGTCATTCCTAGATCAATCCAGCATGAGAAGTATACACTTGTCATTGTTGATGAGTATTCAAGATACACTTGGGTATACTTTCTTTCCAAAAAGAGTCAGACAGCTGATACTATAATGTCATTCATCAGAAACATTGAAAACCAGAATGTCAGGACCGAATACTATATGATTTATGTGGTTTGGAGGTTGGGGTTGGTGGAAGAAGATGAAGATCTTCATCCTTTTTAGTGAGAGAAAGTTAGAGAGAGGGAGGAGAAAACACAAGGTTTATTGATAAGAACAAAACAATACAACTAGCCAAATGATTCACCTCACCCCTCATGGAGAGTCATGAGGGGTATATATAGGCTCTAACTTTACCACTTACACGATACTAATCCCTAAGGGCAAAGTATTCTATGCATCTAGTCCAATTCACGTAAGTGACGTTATCTTTAGAAAAGCGAGGCTAACAATCTCCCTCCAAGATAGCGTCACACGTGAATTGTTACAATGAGACCTATAAATACAAAACAAAGTAAATTACAATAGTAATGAACAATGTTGACTTTCTTGAAGCGCAGAGTCTCTGTAGTCTAGATACTGAGGCAAACTTGAAGTTCTCCCTTCCGATGACCTCGACAAATGATCTTCTTGTAGCTCTGAACTTCAACTGTAACGGTCTAGTAAGGTTATTACTCCCTCCTAACTAGTGAGCCTTTTTTCTTTCTTTCTGCTCCCTCCTGAACCGACAACACTCTTCCAACACGTCTTTAATCTTCAGACATGCAGCGGAGAAAGTAAACTCTTGAGGCACAATGGTTGTCGTTCTGGGAACATCATAACAACATAACTCACTTAGTATTGCATCTAAGTTGGTAAAAAGACCCGATGTACACCACACTACTTCTCCTTCTTCAGTCTTAAGCAAAAATCCCTTCGTAATCCAATCACGGAAGATGAAATACCAACTTCTCCCTCCTGATGGTTGCGAGCTATCGGAATCATCATAATGTTGCATACATGCCGTATTACCTTCTTTGATGCAATATTAACATCATAGCTTGATCAAAATTTCCGTGAGAATATGTCGCAAAAATACTCTCAATAAACTTCTCTCAAACCAACCTGAAAACGAACCTCCTTTGAATTCACCGGCTAATTGTAATGACCACATATGGAGATAACCCGATACGACTAACTTGAAAAGGAAGTAAACATCCCAACTTTGTGACTTACTGCTTGTTCTAAATTTTTGAACAATCCACAACGCCGTGTGACACTGAGCACTACAACGTAACTCCTTAAAATGATGGTTACACACTGTGAGCACTACAACGTAACTCTTTACCAGTTATAACCAGATTGTCAAATTTCATAATGTGCTCCAACAAGTTATCTTGAGACATGCATCCAACCAACCAACGTCTCAAAGATAAAGAAGTCCACCCGTGAAATGTCACTTCAATTCCGCATCAATAATACCGTACAAAAACTCCGTAGTCATTTTTCAAATTTCGCACAAGCCGTGAATTTGTATCCTCCGTGAAAATTTACCATACCAAAAAATACCACTCTTTAATATATAGCAACAATTTGTATCCAAAATTTTTATAACTAAAAAATTCGGATATCAAATTTTTGTCACCATTTCATTCAAATAAGTACCATCGTGGCATAACATATATCAGCCCAACTCCATTCAATTAAAATCCATCAGCCCATTCAAAATATTAATAAGCATCCCACGTTTCAATGGAGAAGCCCAATATCCAATGGAGAAGCCCGATTGTAGAACTGAAGTACCAGATCCATAGACCCACGTTTCAAATCAGAAATACATTAACCACATATAAAGGATGACAAATCACTTAACCTAAACCTAAAACACTCTTGTGATAACACATACGCCTCCCTTATCTGTTTTTTCTCTCTCAAGATCTGAGAGAAGAAAAACAACGAATCACATCTAACTCATCAAAGATATCTCTCATCAATATCTCATATCCATTCTCATCATCAAAAACTAATCCCAAGCTCATCAAACACAACATACGAAACCCCTTTTTCTATGATTTGCGCTTCAGATTGACTACACCACAACGATGTCTTCATGATCCGTTAAAAGTTGGGTCACAGGTAGGTTTGAATGAGAGTGATATTCGTTTTGATTTTTTCTTTTACACGAAGCAAAAGGGTGACATAACATAATTGTGATAGTCATGTCTTTAAATTCGTATAGTATCAATGTTTGGTCTATGAAGATATATGATTCAATTGAAACAATCTTGAAAAGATTGCAAAAAAAATTGAAATTAATTCTGAGATATTTTAATTTTCTGTTTTGGTTTAATCTTTGAGTCTTGAATAGGTGTGGTAGGAGATGGAGAATGAGTTAGGATAGATTGGGATTTAATTATGGAGGATTGAACTAAGGTCGCATGATGTTGTTGGTATATGGTATTTGTAAGTTTTCGTTGTGGTCATGGTCTATTTTACGCGTAACCTTCTTCTTTTCTGCTCATTAATTTCTTACGCGTAACATGCTTATGCGTAGCCTTACGCGTAACATTGCTTATGCGTAGCCTTACGCGTAACCTTGCTTAGGCGTAAGCCAAGGCTTAAGCGTAAACGCATACGCGTAACATTTTCTACGCGTAACTTCACAGCTACGCGTAACTCCACTGTAGATTCTTCTTACGCGTAAGTTTAGGGTTTTGACCCTTTGACTTTTTCCGGCGAGTTTTTCCGACCATGTTATTTCGTTCAGCTTCATACGTTACCCAGAAAAGCATAAAAACTGCTTCTGTTTTGACCAGTAAGACCATGAAGATGACAGTTGACCAAAGTTTGACCACAATATTATTCACGATATGGTAACAAAAAAGTCTAAAGATTGATACTGTTTGGACCAGTTATAGACCAAGACAGTTAACAAATGGTAAAATAGATGACTTTTTTTGTTTGGACCAAAATAAGGATACCAAAAACATGTATAAAACTGTTTGCCCATATAATTCGGAAAAAATTTTTTCGACCCACAAAATAAGCGTAAAAACAGTAACAAACATCTGTAAAACACACATAAATCAACAAACAACAACCTTGGCTCGTTATACCAATTGTCAGGACCGAATACTATATGATTTATGTGGTTTGGAGGTCGGGGTTGGTGGAAGAAGATGAAGATCTTCATCCTTTTTAGTGAGAGAAAGTTAGAGAGAGGGAGGAGAAAACACAAGGTTTATTGATAAGAACAAAACAATACAACTAGCCAAATGATTCACCTCCCCCCTCATGGAGAGTCATGAGGGGTATATATAGGCTCTAACTTTGCCACTTACACGATACTAGTCCCTAAGGGCAAAGTATTCTATGCATCTAGTCCAATTCACGTAAGTGACGTTATCTTTAGAAAAAGCGAGGCTAACACAGAATGACATTACAGTGAAACAAATCAGAACTGACAATGGTACTGAATTTAGAAATGCTGAGCTTGAGAGTTTCTGTGATGAGAAGGGAATCTCCCAAAATTTCTCATCTCCTTATACCCCTAAAAAAATGGGGTAGCTGAAAGGAAAAACAGAACTCTCATTGAGGCTGCAAGAACCATGTTAAATGGATCAGCCCTTTCAAAGCATTTCTGGACTAAAGCAGTTAAAATAGCCTGTTACACTCAAAATAGGTCAATCATTGTCAAAAGACATAACAAAGACCCCATATGAGATATTCAAAGGTATACTTCCTGACATTAGCTACTTTCATGTGTTTGGATGTCCTGTGTTTATTCATAACCACAAGGATCATCTAGGCAAGTTCGATGCTAAAGCTGATGATGGATACTTTCTAGGTTACTCACTGATCTCCAAGGCCTTCAGGGTATTTAACACAAGGAGACAACAAGTTGAGGAAACCTATCATGTCACCCTTGATGAAAGTATAGAAAGCATCAGGTTCACCAACACTTCAGTGGAAGAAATAGGAATTGATAACTCATCAAGATATCCTCCTGATGAGTACAACACTGAAACCAATTCCTCATACCAAGCTGATGCTGACATCTCATACTATGTCTTGCCTCACAACCTGTCACAACCAACTATCAGTGAATTCATTGATAATCAGTCAATCCCTGCTGGGATAGGTAACACTGATCCAAATGATCAGGATCCTGTAACTCATGAACCTCTACCAAAACAAGACATCTCAACAGATGATCTAAATGATCCTGTGGCTCTTGCACCTGAACTCACACCTGAACTTCCAGTGACTTCCTCAAGCTCAGAACCTAGACCACAAAGTAAGTGGACAAGAACTCAGGACATTGAGCTTGTAAACATCATTGGTGAACCCACTGAGGGCATGCTCACTAGGAGCATGGCTGCTAACTTAACTGCAGCTTCAGCCAATGAATGTCTATATGCTGATTACCTATCAGAGATAGAACGCAAAAGTGTCACTGAGGCTCTTAAATACCCTAGCTGGGTTCAGGCCATGCAAGAAGAACTGCAACAGTTTGATAAAAACAAGGTCATGACCTTGATCAAATGTCCTCAGGATGTAGTAGTCATAGGAATGAAGTGGGTTTTCAGAAACAAAACTGATGAAAACGGCACTGTCATTAAAAACAAAGCCAGACTTGTAGCCAAAGGTTACAGTCAACAAGAAGGCATTGACTATGATGAAACATTCGCTCCTGTTGCAAGAATGGAAGCCATCAGGATCTTCCTTGCATATGCAACATACATGAACTTCAAGGTCTACCAAATGGATGTTAAAAGTGCATTCTTAAATGGTGATCTCAAGGAAGATGTATATGTTCAGCAACCTCCAGGCTTTGAGAGTAGTGAATTCCCTGACTATGTCTGCAAGCTTGACAAAGCCCTTTATGGACTTAAACAAGCTCCCAGGGCATGGTATGAAACTCTCTCAGCCTTCTTGATACAAAACAAGTTTGTCAGAGGAAAGATAGACAACACTCTGTTTGTCTATAGAACTCAACAGGATGTGATTCTAGTCCAAGTGTATGTTGATGACATCATCTTTGGCTCAACAAACTACAAACTTTGCAAACAGTTTGAAAAACTGATGACAAAAAAGTTTGAAATGAGCATGATGGGGGAACTCACATACTTTCTTGGACTACAAATCAGGCGAACTGATAAAGGAATATCCATCAGTCAAGAGAAATACACCAGAAATCTCTTGAAGAAATATGAGATATCTGACTGTGCCTCAGTGAAGACTCCAATGGTCCCTCCTAACAACCTTGGACCTGATCTCACTAGCAAATCAGTCAATCAAACCCATTTAAGAGGGATTGTAGGCTCACTGATGTATCTAACTGCTTCTAGACCAGACATCCAATTCTCAGTCTGTCTAATAGCAAGATATCAGTCCAATCCTAAAGAATCCCATCTCACTGCAGCCAAAAGAATACTCAGGTACCTGAAGAGAACCCCAAACCTTGGACTCTATTATCCAAAATGCTCAGGGTTTGATCTCAAGGGTTACTCTGATTCTGATTATGCTGGCTGCAACATGGACAGAAAAAGCACCTCAGGGTCCTGTCAATTTCTTGGAGGAAAACTGGTTTGTTGGAGTGCTAAAAAGCAACAATCAGTAGCTATGTCCTCAGCTGAAGCTGAATATGTAGATGCAGCAGGATGTTGTGCCAATGTATTATGGATGAAAAGTCAACTCAGTGACTATGACATCCACTACAAAATGGTGCCCATTTTCTGTGATAACACCAGTGCTATTGCAATCTCCAACAACCCTGTCCTCCACCAAAGAACCAAACACATTGATATCAGATATCACTTCATCAGGGATCACATAATGAAGGGAGACATTGAACTTCATTTCATCCCTACTGAATATCAACTGGCTGATATCTTCACAAAACCCCTGGATGAACCTACCTTCAGGAGACTGAAAGCTGAGTTGGGAATACTTGACAGTGAAAGTCAGGTATCTGAAAGCCAATCTCAGTAAGTTCTCTGAAATGGTTCATTCTCCCTGAACATCCAAAACAAACCTCTCACTGAATGAGTAAGACTCACTCAGGGTCCCGGACAGAAAGCATTGAATGAGTAACTAAATGCTCCAAGTATTAGTTACTTAAATGTCCTAGGTTGGTAATCCCACCAATTTAATATAGGAATACATGTCTTACTGTCAAGAGTATCATCATTTACCTCACCCCACTTGGCATTAAATGCCTTCTCTCACATAAAATATCCTATGGATATTTTATTACTGCTAAAGTGCACTTTTACTGTGCATTGCAACTGTTTTCCTTGAAAGACGGGATTTTACTGCGTGAAGTGGTGGGTGGCATTAAATGTGGAATATCAAACGATTTCAAAAATGATCTTTACATATCCACGTTTATACAAAAACCACCCCTCTCACTACTCTATAAATACCCTCTTCAAAAACCACAAAACACACACAAATTATTTTCTGCAACTAAACTCTGTCAAAATCCTTTCTCAAATCCAAAAAAAAAAAATTTGTGTGTTCTCAAAATCTTTAAAACCTCTTTTGGAAAACCCTCCTTGTAAACATTTACAAAAGTTTTTCATCACAAACTTGAGAGATCCAAATACTTTGATTGTTCTAGTCAAAACATTTTTTTAACCCTAAAATCTTTTTCAATAGAAATGGCTAGAACACAATCTCTCCAGTTTGCTTCTCAGTGGGTAGGGGATCTTACTAACGTTGAATTTAAAACAAATAATGTCATAGGAAATTTTGAATACCCTGAAAATGTCCCAACCTATAAAGACATTATAAAATTTTTATTCAACTGCCCACTCAAAACGGCCTTTGTAAAATGTCCCTCAGTACTGTACCCAAACTACCTCAGGGAGTTTTGGGCTACAGCTAAAGCCTTTGACCCAACACCTTCTACTGATGAGAATAACCTTAGACCACTCCGGGAGTATCTCATCAGGTTTAGTCTTAAAGGGGGGCAACAATACACCCTGGATTACAAAACGTTTTGCACTTCAACAGGGTTAGATTATAACAAAGGTACTTATGTCGCCCATCCTGAACCCTCCACAGTGAAGGATGGGTTAAAACAAATCGTTTTAGATCTAAATTTTTTGGACAAGACCCCAGTCACTAAAAGCTCATTCCCCGTGGCTTGGAGGATCCTCTTTACTTTTGTGATTCAGGTCCTCAGCGGGAACCACTCATCCACTGAACAAGTTAACTCTATTCAGTTGATGATGGCATACTGCTTGATGAATGGGGTCACTGTCGACATAGGGGAGATCATTTACAGTGATCTCGTAACAAAGCTACAGAGCAAAACTAGGACGAAGTACGTTTCGTATCCTAGGTTTATCTCTTGTGCTTTACAATCGTTATTGGGTTCAAATTATACTCAGGATGAAAAATTTGGAAATTTACCTGGCATCTTGAGCCCATCAAATTTTCAAAAGGACCCATCCCTTGTCACTCCCATTGAATTGACGGCCCACATGATTGCTGTAAACAATCAAAGTGGGTCAGCGTCTCCAAACCCTGCTCCTAAAAAGAGAAAGGGGAAGTCTCAGACTGGGACTAAGACTAAACCAAAGTCTCAGGGCCCTGAGGCTTCAGGAGCACAGCCTAAGAGGCACAAAAAGCCTGAGACTAAAAAGACACCCACTGACCAGGCAACAACCACCCCCGTGACAACGAAGGACACTGATACATCACAGTCAGTGCCCTTGGTCACACCTACTACTCCCCAAGATCCAGAGGGAAACAAACAACCCGCTGGTAGGGGAGCACCTTCCACTACGCCTGATGATGACATTAACAAATCCAAGTCTTTGTCTGAGGGCACACTGATCGATCCCAAAGACTCAGGGGGAAACAAACAACCCACTGATAGGGATACAACAATCACTGACTCCGCCAAAGGCACTGGGAAACACCCACCAGTGTCTCAGGGGTCACTGGGGGACAAAGACTCGGAGGGAAAGAAACAACCCGCCGATACGAAACCCAAAACCAATCCTGACTCCGGAGAAGGCACTGGGAAACTCCCACCAGTGTCTGAGGGGTCAACGGGGGACAAAGACTCAGAGAGATATATACCACCCGCTGATATGGAACCCATCACCAACCCCTTGCTCACAATTGCTGATGTCACTGGTATTCTATTCTCAGAGGATGAACTTGCTGAAACTGATGATGAAATTTTATCAGCTGGAGAAGAAATGGACGCTGAGGTTCAATCTGAACAAGAGCCTCAGCCTGATCCAAAGGAGCATACTGAGTCACCATTTCATCCAGAAGATAATGACTCAGACTCCTCATCATCCAGCTCTGGGGAATTTAACCGTTTTGACAACATTCTTCCAGTCACTGAAAGACAGCTGGTTCAGTGGATCACTAAAGCCTCAACGAGACTGTACACTGGGGTTACTGAACAATTTTGGGATCAACACACTGAAGCGGCAGCCAGCTACGCTGATCTTCAATCTGATGTGCTCACCTTCAACGAAAATGTTCATGAGCACCGAGATCTTATGTACCAACACCTTATCAGACTGGATGAAAACCTGGTTAAGTTCCTCAAGCATCTTCAGACTTGCGGGGTTACAATTGATGAAATCAGGGACGCTGTTAAAGAAGACCCAGCACTCAATGCCAAAGTGCTGGAGGCCACTGAGGTGTATGTGAAAAACTCATCTCGATTGACTGAACTGATTGAAATGCTCCAATTTGCAAATGTTCAGGGTCTCCGATCTTCAGTTCAGACTCTTCAGACCTCAGTGGACTCTTTGAATACTCAGGCAACTGCTATGGCTCAGGCCTCATCTTCTATGGCCTGGAATCTTGGTCCTCGGATGACTGCATTAGAGATCTCTCAGGCTAATCTGGATGCAAAGGTCACTGGTATTCAGGCAGATACTTCAGAGATTAAGGCCATGATCACTGAAATCTATCAGGCCTTCAAGGGTCAAGTAGCTTCGTCCCCCTCAGCACCTACTCTAACTCTTGCCCTCACTGAAGCTCCGGCAACAGTTGAGGGGGAGAATATTGCTGAAGAGACTCCTCTTCACACTGAAGGGGAGCAAACACCTCCAGTATCAGTAGCCCCCACATCATCTGCACCAGTCTCTGCAATACCCATATCCTCACTACCACCACATACATCAACAACAACAACACTGACGGTCACAACAACAACACCACCATTAGTTGCATCATCTTCCTCAGGCCAGGACAAAGGCAAAGGCAAAATGACTACTGCTGAGCCTGAGAAGATTCCCTATAAAATCGACGACACTGAATACCTGCTCACACCACAACAGCTGAGTAAACATCTTGCTAAAGAAGAAAGAAGAATGAAACTAGCTGAGGAAGAGAAAAGGAACAGAGAAGCACTGGCAAAGGTTGTCGCCGAAGAAGCTGAGAACATGGGATTAGATGCAAGCAAGCTCCAAAAAGGTCAGGCAGGACAAAAGTTCAAGGAAGCTCAGGCTGCTCAGATGGCTGAAATAAGAAAGCAGTTGGAAGAAAAGAGAAAGAAAACTAAAGCTCTCAGGCAAAGCAGAGTTAAGGAATACAACTGGACAATGACCAGCCGAAGGCTTCCTGAAAAAATCACATATGTCAAGATTATTCCCAACACCAAACCATTGGCTATGAATGTTTATAGAGGGGATGACAAAAGACACTTTGAGGTTCATGATCCCCTAAAATTCACTGACTTTGGGATCACTGAACTCGATGAACTGGGTCCGATCATTGGAAAGAAGCAAAATAAGGTGGTCAAGGAGCTGATGAAGATGCTCAGCAAAAGATATGAAAGGCTGAGAGATGCACCAGCCCAACTGGGAATTCAGCCTGCCTTGACTGCACCACAAGGATCTCAACCACAAGCATCCACTGGCAAAAGGAAAAGAGTTGAGTTCCAACCTGAGATCAAAGTGCATGGCTTATAATGCAACCGAGAGCTGCCTGAGGGTGTACAATTTGTGAACTGTTTGGTAATTGAAGAGCCTGAAAGAGGGCTATTTCACATTGATGTCTATGGAAACCCAGCATTTCAAAGATGGAGTGATATTGATCAGGCTGGTGTGGCTGCAATGATCAGCTATATTCCAGTGGCCTCTCAGATCCAATCCCCAGCAAACATCAGGTTCTGTCAAGACCTGAATGCAAAGATAAGAGACCATCCTGACATGGAAACACTCATCACCAAGAAAGTGAAGCTCGAAGCACTGGGTATTCATCTGGACTGACATCATATTTATCCTTCTTGTACTAGTGATAGGAGCTATGTAATCTGATCAATAAAAGATGTATGTTTTGTTAAATTACTCAAAGTTCCTTATTGTATTCATTAGTACATTCAGTGTAAGGAGAAGCCATTTGCTCACTTACACTGATCAAACACTTAGGCTATTTGTATATCCAAATAGGGGGAGACTGTTGGGTTCAGTAAATACCCAAACCCCTTAATCTAGGATTTGAATAGAAAATAACCTAAGTGTTCAATCCGTTAAACACTATCAGGTCACTGAGTGCACAGACTCTCAGTGAGCCATCTTCAGGATACTCAGTACGAGGCGAAGAAGAAGCCTCTCCACTCAGCAAGGCGGAACTTAATGGGTGAAGACTAAGTCAAGAAGAAGATGGTGGATTCAGTGAGTGATGACAATAACTCACTGAATCCCTAAGACTCCTCTCCAACTGTTAGCACTGAAGACAAACTGAAGGAAGAGACTGAAGGCTTTGAAGACTGAAGAATGAGCGGGACTAGGCGGGAAAAGTTTACCCAGATAAAACTAAGTCCCCAAGTGCTTTACCCAGATAAAACTAAGTCCCTATCTACTAAAGCCATATCTTCCCATTTATAGTAAGCGGCGATACTAAAGGATTCTCTGTTAAGGAAAGAAGCTTCGCCGCCTGACTACTAATAGCAATGATTGGTGCTAAACAGTCTAGTCAAACAGACTTAAAACAGCTCAGGCACAAATACAATTTAGATCAGAGGAATATAGGGAATTCCTGGGTCGTTAAGTCCCACGGAGGATGAATTGGTGTTAAAACACTTAATCAGATGGTAGAATGATCACTAAGGATAGCAATCAGTAAGGTTTTCGACGGAAAATTATACTAAAAGAAAAGATTAACAAATAAAAGCGACTTAAATGCAAATTAAAAGAAATAAAAGATAAAATCTATTAAATAAACGCTATCACTATTTTTAAAGGCGATGAACGTTTAAAACCTACAACTTAAAACTTACGTTTAAAATAAAATTACGTCTACGTACAAAATAAAAAGTGAGTTTTAAAGAAATAAAAGACCTAAAAATATGAAAATGATATTTTTATAATCCTAATAATAAAAGAAATTTATTAGAAAAAGAAAATTATTTTTACAACTATTTATTTAATTATTATTAATTAAAAACTATTTATTAAGTATTAAAAATGCACTAAAATACAAGAAAATACAAAATTAACCTAGAAAAATGAAATTATAACTTGGAAAAATCTAAAATATGATAAAACTTATTTTAAAACTAAAAATATATTTTTAAGACTTATTATGTATTTATTATTAATTTAAAACTATTAAAAACTAATAAAAATGCTAAAAAATACTTTTTAAACTAAGAAAATTATGGAAAAATACTTTTTAGACTATTTATATTTATCTTAATCTAGGAAAATAGAAAACATATTTTTTTAAGCTTTTTCTGATTTTTTAGTATTAAAAGGTATTTAAAAAGGATTAAAAACTAATTTAAAATAAGAAAAATAGCAAACAAGCTTAGAAAAATCTGAAAATTTCAAGAAAACTCTAAAATAATATAAGGAATAAAGGAAAAATATAAAAACAAGGTGCTATGTGTGGAATTATGGAACTGATGAGATATGAGCTTATGAATAAGCTCTAACAATAAGCCAAAAGCTACCAAATGACAACCACACTGAAACAGAAGCTTGGATATGCTAGAAGAACCAAATTGCAACAAATAACAACAAGCTAAACACTCTGATGATCAATTTGCAATGATTTGATGCAACTGAGCTTATGGCAGAAACAGTGACTGGGGTACCCACTTTAAGCTATATAATAAGCACCTAAATAAGCTGCAAATGGAAAAACTCCAACTGGAATCTGTTCTAGACCTGGCTAGCTACACATGACCCAAATTGCAGACCTAGAAGAGCCAAGATGAGCCCTGCTCAGGCAATGCAAAAGATTGAGAAAACTCAGCTTATGCTGAGTTTTGGAGCAGGGTAGATGAGGGCTTAAAGAGAAGCTCTTTTGAAGCTTGTAGAAAAATCACAAAAATATGCTAAAATGCCCAGAAGAAATTAGACCAGGATAACTTTTAAAAACAACAAGAGTTACTTGATTTGATCTAGAAATGAGTGCATGAAAAATCTATCCATTTGGGCTCAAAACAGAAATTTCATGCATTTTGACTTTTTAACAAAAACTAAAAGTTTGACTTTCTTGAAGTTTGATCCTAATTTATGAGATGATTATGATGTTATATGATGTGTTAAGGCTACTGCAAGCTAGATCTAGGTACTTTAATCATAAAACAAGATTTTGAATGATCAAAAATCCAACAGTGGAACTGTCAAGGACCAAGGAGATGGATTTTGACTTTGAGCTAATTGCAGGCACAAACTAAGACATAAATGAGCTCAATAATGATAAATAGACATGAACCAACAAGTCTCAAATCAAAAACAGATCTTAAACCTACACTAAGCAACAATTCCAAACACCCTTTTTGCTTGACTGTTTGAGCTTAAAATGAGAATACTACTAAGCTAGCCAATTCCAATGATCAAACATGGCTTAAATGACCAAAATACAGCTAATGAAACAGGTCTACACTAGTGATGACCACAATTACTCAAACAAGCATAAAATGCAATATTTGATTGAAAATGAAAATAGGAAATGCAAACTCACATGTACTCAGCTGATTTGCAGACCAATACCAAACACAAAACCAAACTCACCTAATCTAGAGCAATCCAAATTCACCTCTGCATCACCATTGTTCATTATAGAACCCCATGAGCATCAACAGTTGACTTTGGTTGACTTTTTTGGTTTTTTCTAATTTAAAACACTAGAGTACAATATAAGCTTAGGAAAAGATGTAACAAGCTTATCTTAGCTTGTTTGAAGGTCAAAAGAGCTTTTCTTACTTATAATTATTGTAAATGCTTTAATACGAATTACCAAGAAACCTAAAAACTTGAATTCTTATTAACTGGGAATAATTACAATACAACAGTGAATTTTAACTTGAAACAAGTTTAACTTTACACTAAGACTTTGATTTTAAACTGAAATAAACATTAAAGTAAAGTTTACACTACAAATGGTCTAAAAACGTGCGACCACTCTTATCACTGCCTTCTTTTCATCTTTATAGACATCCAAATCCTTCCCTTCTCTCCTCTGATCATTTCCCACCACTGGATAAAGCTTGATAACATCTTAATCGTACAAGTGGATTTTTGGCGGGAAAAGTCTTGAGGTTGGTTTTTGCATTAAATGGGTTTGGATTGGTGTAGAGGTGGAGGGGGGATAGGTGGAAAGGTTGTGGACAGGTGGGAAGATAAGGGTGATGAGGTGGTGGTCAAAAACCATGGTGGTATTGAGTTGCAGGCGTGGGAGAGGTAACGCTACAGTACTGGCGGTATTTTGTTTTTTTAAATATTGGGTTTGGGTTTGGGCTAGATATGGGCCAGCAGCTGGTTTGGATTTGGTATTGATAATGGATCCGGTTTGGCTTTAGCTACACAAGGACCATTCATGTAATTTGGCCAAAGTTGAAGGGTTGAACATGCCAATCATCCAAAGGTTATTACAAGGACCAAAACTGCCAAACTTGAATAGTACAAGGACCAAGGTTGATTATTTTCCATTTTTAAAATGTCCAGGGACCATTTTTGACAATTTTCAAACTCCAAGGACCAAACTTGTAATTTCTTTCTAAACTTATCATAAAGGACCAATTTTGTCATTTATTAATAGTATAAGGTTTATTTTGATTATTTTCTTATTTTTTTTAAAACCTTAGGGACTATTTTTGACACTTTTGCAAAGTTGAGGGACCAAAGTTGTAAATTTGTGATTTTTAACTTCAAAGGATTATTTTGAACAACTTGTGAATCCCAAGGACCTAAAATGATATTTTACAAGTTTTTGAATTACCAGGGACTAATTTTGACAACTTTTGTAACTTAGGGGACTAAAACTGCCAATTATGCAAACTTGATACGTTTTTCATCAGATTTTGATGTTTTTGCATTTAAAACATATAAAACACTTGTTTGTGATATTTTTATCATTTTGAAGCATTTCTGAGTGTTTTCAGATGTTTTTGGCATTCTAACAGTATAAAAATGATGAGTATTTAGACACTCATCAAGCAAAGTAAACAGTAATCGAATATATCTATATTCGTGATTACTGTGATCAATGTATTTGTCTTCTAGGTTAAAGTTAAAATCATACTTGTATAAATAGCATAAGAGAATGAGTGAAAAGTTTAAGCTTGTGAATTGTAAAAACACACATACACACAAGCCAACTTTTCACTCCTCCAAATACAACTTTATCCTTGAGCTAGCTCAGTGGGTTCTAAGAGTTGTGCTCAGACTTAGCCTGAGCTTAGAGATGAGTCACCCAAACTTTGTCATTTCAATCCCAAGTACTATTCCGCAAGTACTTGGGTAACGTATTTTTTTGATTTATTTCTAATAAGAATATGATGTTGAAAATTACTTTGTGTGTGTTACTTACATTACTTTCAGTTATTATTCACTGTTAAATTGTTTTAAGTACTTAATTGTTTTTTAAACGATAGTGAATAGGGAACAACAAATAGGCATTGTAAAATTATACAAATCTACATATTATTATATACATCACATATCATATAATATTATATACATCACATATCATGAAAATGTATATCAAAATTATTATTATCATATGTTTAATACAATTAGCCTCTTGTTTATTATATTCTACAAAACTTAATACAATGTAGCATCTGGCACAACATATAGAGCACAAGTGACATAAAAGAAAATTTAACGGCTAAGTCACAAATGTGTTTTGGTCAACTAATCTGGCCAATCATCTAATATGAACCATAGCTATAGTCGTGACTATTAATATCGAGCTTAATGGGAACACGAATGATAAAATAAGTCCAAGAAGAGTACTTCAGTTTATCAATATTGAGCTTGATGGGAACAAGAGTGATAAGATGATGATGAGTGACGGTTGCGAGTTTGTCGGACAAAAGTATAACGGGTGGGTTTTCAGATGCAGTCATGATTCGTAATCGGGTTGTAGAGAGGTAGGATTTATAGTACGGGGAATGTAACAGTGGAACAAATAAATATACCGAAAATATATAGAACTTCTCGTGACCCAAAGCATAAGAACGAATATACGTTTGTATTTGTGACCTAAAGCACAAACAACTTGTGAGAACAAGTAGACTGTTAACCAAATAACAGGAAACATTAACGTTGAAGTTTTTAGGAGGATCGGCGAGAACTTTTTTTTAGTGTTTTGGAGGTTGTGATATCATGTAAACTTTTGTGTATTGACTGAATGATCATTCAAGAATCGGTATAATAAATAACGTGATATCACTACAACAATCGTGACTTTCGCATGCGAATTTTCAAGTCTTTCGCCGGGGACATGTCCCCTGCGAAACTTATTACCGGGGACATGTCCCCGGCGAAAGCCTCCCGGAAATACCCTCTCGAGAATACTTTCCCCGGGGACTAAAACATGCTTTTACCGGGGACATGTGGGTCCCGCACCAATTCTACGCTGGTCAAACAGGTCCGACGTGGCACTTTCTTTTGCCGTGGACTGTCCCCGGGGAAAAGGGTAAATAAATATTACCTTTGAAACCTTCGCCGGGGACATGTCCCCGGGGTAAATGAAAACTAAGATTATCTATAACTCTTTCGCCGGGGACACGTCCCCGGGGAAAGACTTTGACCCATTTTGCAGAAAACTGCTGCAAAATGGGTAATTTTCATATTTTTTTCCGGAAAAAATCTACAATGTAAGAACCTGTTTTCAGAACCTATTTTATGCTACAACAACACAAATTCGCTAAACATAATATCATATATAACCAAATGGTCCAAATTCGCTACAACACAATCGATAACATAAAATGTGTTTCCAAAATCGCCAATGGTCCAAAACTATACATAAGCTACCTATACGCAAATGGTCCAAAACTATACGTATAATCCATTTAGCGGGAATCCTAACCATGTTATTCTCTACAAACATATCCTAACACATAAGGCTCGAACTCGTGTTCGCCAGACGGTTTTGTCAGTTGACTTCCGATATCTTCTGCTTCTTCGGGTTTGTCCAAAGCTTAACCTGCGTATTTTAAATAGTTTAGGGTTTTAGGTAATGAGAACTATCCAAGCATCGGGTATCAAAAAGACCCTTTAAACCATTAGGGTTGAATTGGTCATTTTAACAATTAGGGTAGGATGGTGGATTTTGGGACCTAAACCAAGATCTTGGCAGGGTGTTGGGGGTCCACCCCCTTTCATGTGTAATAGTACTTTACCTAGGTTAATGAGATCATGTTGTTTATTTTGCTTGTGATACAAAAGATTTGATCATGTTTGCTTACGACTTTTTGAACAGTGTGTCTAGGGTATTAAGGGTTGGTGAAAACATGAGAATGGTGGTAGTGTGTCTAGTTAAAGTGCTATTACACCATTTCCCGACAACATTTCATTCTCCTTTTTACAATGATCTTCCCAAAAACTCACCAAATTCTCTCTTATATTATCAAGCAACAAAAATGAAGTTAGCGGCGGTGACACGTGGCTTCTCCGATGGTTTACAGAGAGGAGGTACACGGTTTCTTGGTCCAGTAGATACAGGAAAGTGTACAGCCCATTTCTTGTTACGGTTTGTTATGGTTACCTGATGATGAGAGTTGAATATTGAAGGGTAGAAAGGTGGTGCAAAATGGTTTAGCCCTGCTTTGAGAGTTCATAACTGTGTGTGTGTTTTTAGTGTGTGTTTTTTGGTGAGAAACTCCATGTGTGTGTGAGAGAGAGAGAGAGGGGTCAGAGATTATAAGAAGATAGATGAAAGGGTTTGTAATGATAGTGATGGCGAGTGAAGTGGAGTTAATGAGGCACCCTCACAAACCCTTTCATATCTCTCGCCGCCATTATATCTCTATCATTACAAACCATTTCATCTCTCTTCTTATCATCTCTGACCTCTCTCTCTCACACAAACTCATGGAGTTTCTCACCAAAAAACACACACTAAAAACACACAATAAAAACACTCTCAAACCAAGCTAAACCCTTTTGCACCACCTTTCTACCCTTTAAGATTCAACCCTCATCATCAGGTAACCATAACAAACCGTAACAAGAAATGGGCTGTACACCTTCCTGTATCTTGTGGACCAAGAAACCGTGTACCTCCTCGTCGTAAACCATCGGAGAAGCCACATGTCACCGTCGCTAACTTCATTTTTGTTGTTTGATAATATAAGAGAGAATTTGGTGAGTTTTTTGGAAGATCATTGTAAAAAACAGAATGAAATGTTGTCGGGAAATGGTGTAATAGCACTTTAACTAGACACACTAACACCATTCTCATGTTTTCACCAACCCTCAACCCTAGACACATTGTTCAAAAAGTCGTAAGCAAACATGATCAAATCTTTTGTATCACAAGCAGATGAAACAGCATGATCTCATTAACCTAGTTAAAGTGCTATTGCACATGTAAGGGGGTGGACCCCAACACCTTGCCAAGATCTTGGTTTAGGTCCCAAAATCCACCATCCTACTGTTCTACCCTAATTGTTAAAATGACTAATTCAACCCTAATGGTTTAAAGGGTCTTTTTGATGCCCGATGCTTGGATAGTTCTCATTACCTAAACCCTAAACTATTTAAAATACGCAACGACATATCTTACCTTTTGGTCTCGGTTGTGGTCGTGGCTTGGCCTCGGCTTGGCACCCGTGACACCCTATATTCCTACAAGTATAAAAGCAAAACACATAATAAGCGGTTACAGATACATTAAGCTACATTCAAAGTATATGGCAAATCACTGAAATTAACACATCAAAGTTTTGGCGAAACTTTTCATGAAAAGTTTCGCCACTATAACTAGATACAAATGTTTGAGTAGATAAAAAAAATTATGAGTAGATACAATTGTTTGAGTAGATAAAAACAAATTTATGAGTATATACAACTTATGAGTAGATACAATTTATGAGTAGATTTTTATCAAGGTTTGCAAATGAATCTGTTTTTACGTGGCAAACCATTAAAAATTGGAGTCTTTCTTTGGCCGTCTACAAACATGACGTTGGCCGTCTACAAACCACTCTATTTATGCGAACTTAAATAATGGTGATACAAATATATCTCATACTCTTCCTTAAAAGATCGTATCATATCAATGCTCACTTACATTAATAGACTTCATATATACTCATAAACAAATAAGTCTTGTGATCATTTAGTTCTCAATTCTACTATCAGCAATGTCACCCAAGAGCTCACTCAAAGTCTTATGTAATAACTGGACAAAAGCTCGGCTTATAAAAAATTGTGAGTAGAGCATGATATAATATTTACAGCCTATACTAATTACCCATTTCGCAGGTTGATAGATCGATTATAACACAAGGTTTCAAAACAAGTTATGATTATTCCATTCTTACAAGATAACGAAAATTAAAATAGGAACAAGATAGGAGAAACCAAGAACCTTACAATGATTATTCCATTCTTACAATGTCTCGACACAGAGAAAGAAACAATTTTCACGATACAACCCGATTACAACACGAATTAAACCCGAATGATTGATTCCCTGTGGTTCCCTGTGGTTCGTTTCAAATAAAATAGAAAAAAAATATAGGGTGGTGGAGATGGAGATGGTGAGGAAGTGGTGGTGTTGTTGTGGTGGTTGCAATACAGCAGCTGAGAGGAGTGGGTGAGGAGTAGATTTTTTTTATCTCATAGTGATAACAGATCTCGTTAATAATTGAGGTGTTTTTTACGTTTCACTTTTCCCGGGGACACGTCCCCGGCAAAAATGTCGTTTATCTTCTAGCGACACCTTTGGCGGGGACTAGTCCCCGGGGAAAGAAATGGCGGGATAAAGTGAAGGAACGGAGGGAAAATGAAAAGTTTTGCCAAAAATTTCCGCGGGGACATGTCCCCGGGAAAAGCTTTAATTATTCAATTTTATGTTTGAAAAAACTCTTTATTATCATTTTAAATAATTAAAATTAATAATAAATCAGTTTAAATTTAACCGAAAAATTATAAAATTAATTTAAGTATAAGTGTTATGGTATACGTATCATGTTAAACGACGAAGTATAGGTCCTATTGGTATACGTATCATGTTAAACGACCAAGTATATGTACTATTAGTATACGTATCATGTTAAACGACCAACTACAGGTGCTATGGTATACGTATCATGTTAAACGACCGAGTATAGGTGCTATTGGTATACGTATCATGTAAACGACCAAGAATAGGTCCTATTGGTATACGTATCATGTTAAACGACCAAGTATAGGTACTATTGGTATACGTATCATGTTAAACGACCAACTATAGGTGCTATGGTATACGTATCATGTTAAACGGCCGAGTATAAGTGCTATGGTATACGTATCATGTTAAACGACCAAGTATAGGTCCTATTAGTATACGTATCATGTTAAACGACCAAGTATAGGTCCTATTGGTATACATATCATGTTAAACGACCAAGTATAGGTACTATTGGTATACGTATCATGTTAAACGACCAACTATAGGTGCTATGGTATACGTATCATGTTAAACGGCCGAGTATAGGTGCTATGGTATATGTATCATGTTAAACGACCAACTAGACGTGATATGGTATACGTATCATGTTAAACGGCCGAGTATAGGTGCTATGGTATACGTATCATGTTAAACGGCCGAGTATAGGTGCTATGGTATACGTATCATGTTAAACGACCAACTATAGGTGCTATGGTATACGTATCATGTTAAACGGCCGAGTATAGGTGCTATGGTATACGTATCATGTTAAACGACCAAGTATAGGTCCTATTGGTATACGTATCATGTTAAACGGCCGAGTATAGGTGTTATGGTATACGTATCATGTTAAATGACCGAGTATAAGTGCTATGGTATACGTATCATGTTAAACGACCAAGTATAGGTCCTATTGGTATACATATCATGTTAAACGACCAAGTATAGGTCCTATTGGTATACGTATCATGTTAAACGACCAACTATAGATGCTATGGTATACGTATCATGTTAAACGGCCGAGTATAGGTGCTATGGTATACGTATCATGTTAAACGACCAACTATAGGTGTTATGGTATACGTATCATGTTAAACGGCCGAGTATAAGTGCTATGGTATACGTATCATGTTAAACGACCAAGTATAGGTCCTATTGGTATACGTATCATGTTAAACGACCAAGTACATGTACTATTGGTATACGTATCATGTTAAACGACCAACTATAGGTGCTATGGTATACGTATCATGTTAAACGGCCGAGTATAGGTGCTATGGTATACGTATCATATTAAACGACCAACTAGAGGTGCTATGGTATACGTATCATGTTAAACGGCCGAGTATAGGTGCTATGGTATACGTATCATGTTAAACGACCACCTATAAGTGCTATGGTATACGCATCATGTTAAACGGCCGAGTATAAGTGTTATGGTATACGTATCATGTTAAACGACCAAGTATAGGTCCTATTGGTATACGTATCATGTTAAACGACCAAGTTTAGGTACTATTGGTATACGTATCATGTTAAACGGCCGAGTATAGGTGTTATGGTATACGTATCATGTTAAACGGCCGACTATAGGTGCTATGGTATACGTATCATGTTAAACGGCCGAGTATAGGTGTTATGGTATACGTATTATGTTAAACGGCCGCGTATAGGTGTTATGGTATACGTATCATGTTAAACGACCAACTGTAGGTGCTATTGTATACGTATCATGTTAAATGACCAACTATAAGTGTTATTGTATACGTATCATGTTAACAAGTTTATGGTTTCCAAACACCCCTTTTCCAATACTAAATTACACATGACCACTATTTTTCCGGCGTATAATCAGCCATTATATTGTTACGTGTGTTTTGTGAGAATTGACGATTGGGTTTTAGTTATGTATTAATAGTTGTAACAAAGTGTATTTTTGTAAATATTACTTTTGCCGGGGACATGTCCTCGGGGAAAGGTTTGCCGGGGACATGTCCTCGGGGAAAGGTTTGCCGGGGACATGTCCTCGGGGAATTTTCCCGCACACAATTAGCATGCTTTGGACTTTGGTCAAAATTTGGTAAACGTAAAATACACTTTCGGCGGGGACAAGTCCTCGGAGATAGGTTACGTTGAATTTCGACTATCTGGTCAAAGTTTGATAAAAATCAAACTTACTTTCGTCGGGGACATGTTCCCGCCAAAAGTGTACGTTGAATTTTCCATAACAAGTCAGCGTATTTATGTGCCACGTCAGATTTTATTTTGTCGTTTTGTGACTTTCTCCGGAGACATTATGTCCCCGGCGAAAGTCTCCTCGCCCGTGTCCCCGGCGAAAGTCTCCTCGCCCGTCCATCAAATTGTTGTAGTGTATGGACTATTCAAGAGTTTGCGCTTGAGCCCAACATAATATAACTATCGACTAACATATGCACCATCTACTGTTGCCGTCCTCGCTACAACCATGTCGTGATGGTTTTATACGTATTTTAGGATGTGAGTGAGTGTATAAATTGTGGAGACATATTTCTGACAATCCAACACTATTTGTATACTACTCCAAACAATAATTTTAAGTAAGTTGCATGAATATGTATAGGTGGAAATGCTATTTAGAAGTACAACGAGTGTGGAAACCCGCGCGATGCAGCGGGATTGGCTTCAAAGGACTTACTTTGTAACGATATTTAAATCTTAGGGACTAATTTGCCAAGTTGCTATAGATAGCAATTAATGGTACATGACTTACTTTGCATCGTCACTTAAACCTCAAGGACTGTTTTTGCCAAGTTGTGAAACTTTGCATTTAATGTTTGGACTTACTTTGTAGCGCCACTTAAACCTCAGGTACTGTTTTTGTCAAGTTAAGAAAGTTTGCATTTAATGTTTTGTTTGGTGAAGCAAGTTGTACGCTTTTTAGTATATAAGGATAATAACAATTAGATGTTACGGACGTACACAATTTCACAAATTAAGTAGGGTCCTAATTAGCAAATCAAGCAACAAAATTAGTGGGTCTCCATTTGTTTTCTACCGACGACGTCTTACTGGGCCCACTAAAACGGACGTGGCCCCACACGTTTTAAAAACATTTTTGCAATTCTGGCCGTTGATGACGGACAAAAGGCAAATCCTTTTCATTATATTAAGTTTAATATTGACCGTTGGATTAATCCGTAAAATATGGGATATCGTTGGTGACAAAATCACGGGGTGGATAATGTTTAAACTTTAAAGAGTTTGTGATATGTTCATTTTCATGCCCTTAAGTTTAAATTAAAAGTTAGTGTTTTTATCTCATCATTCTTGTAAATCGTTATAATCAGCAATCTTAACTAGTTCTCGTTCTCCTATTATAATATACGGAAGATAATGTTAAGAATGACTCGGCTAGTTGTTTAACAGAGTGGTTGTTCCCTTTAATAAACATGAGTATCTTGTTACAAGATATTATCTTTCGAAAATCAACAGACTTAAATGACTCAACTATATATCTAAATATCAGTTTTTTATATTGCCTAAACTAACGATGTCAATATGTTACTAGGAACGCAAAAACTTTACTTTGCACTTACATAGGATTGAAGAATGAATGGTTGCCTTTCGAATTTGTTACTCTCTCCGTTCAAAAATTATTGTCTAGTGTTTACTTTTTATGTTTTTTGTTTTTAACTTTAACTTCAAATATTTTTATTTGTGTTATATATTACTTAATGAAAAATATATGAATAGATTGAGTTTAAATATATTTTCATTGGTATAATTTCATCAAGTATTATATAACATAAATAAAAATAATTAATGTCAAAGTTTTTTGGCTCATTATGTTTAGCCATTATTTAATTTCAACTTCATTTAGTTGAAGCAATTTATGATAATTTACCTTATTTTAACGTTTATAATTTCAATTTTATTGTTTTAATATGTTAAAGTTATCTTTATTCTAAAGATTGTACAAATTTCTAGCAATCGAACGAAACTGGTATAAAGTTATAAACAAAACAAACACATATTTATTGGCCCATTATTTAGTTAAATAACTAATTGGCACTAAGGAAAAAATTAATTTTGAACTGCCTTTGCATATATAATCCTTTAATCACTGAGACTTCAACTTCTTGTTGACTACTATCGTTTATTGTTTGGCCTTGTTTCATCATGAGTTTAGCCTTGATTGACTGTCTCAGTGAATTAGAAATCACATGCTTAATTATCATAATTATGTTAGTCACATCGTTTCTTTTGAATAAAGTTACAGTTATAAATTTAAGGGTTTAGGCCGTACAATACACGCGTACTTTTTCAAATATACCGTTTTGGTACGTGTACTAAAATCTGTCCCACTTTATGTTGCGTACTTTCATGTTTTGTACCATTTTGCACGCGTGTTTACCTGCAACCGGTTGGGAATGTATAAAACCGGCAAAAATGCCTATGTGGCATATTTTTTGAGTAAATTACATAGATAGTCCTTCTTGTTTGTCCCAAATTGCATCTACTGTCCCTGGTCGTTTTCGTCTGTTTTTTTTTTTACGTTTTCGTCCATTTTTTTTACGTTTTCATCTGTTTCTTTACGTTTTTGTCTGTTTTTTTACGTTTTCATCCAATTTTTTTTATAAATTTTTTGTCATTTTTTACGTTTTCGTCTGTTTCTTTACGTGATATGTCCGTTTTTTTGGTTTTCGTCTGTTTTTTTTACGTTTTCGTCTGTTTCTTTACGTGATATTTCCGTTTTTTTAGTTTTCGTCTGTTTTTTTACATTTTCGTCTGTTTCTTTACGTGATATTTCTATTTTTTTAGTTTTCGTCTGTTTTTTTTACGTTTTGTCCGTTTCGTTACGTTTTCATCATTTTTTTTCGTTTACGTTTCTTTTTTTACAATTTCGTCCATTTTTTTTCATTTTCGTATGTTTTTTACGTTTTCATCCCGTCTTTACGTTTTCTCTTGTTTTTTTAAGTTTTTATCGGTTTCTTTACGTTTTCGTCTGTTTCTTTACGTTTTCGTCTGTTATTTTAGGTTTTCGTCCGTATCTTTACGTTTTTGTCCCTTTTGTTCAGCTTCGTCTGTTTTTGACAGACGAATACGTCAAAAATAAACAAAAAATGAACGACAGCATAAAAACGTAAAGACACAAGAACAAAAAAAAACAGACGAATACGTCAAAAATGGCCGAATACGTAAAAAATGGACGAAAACAAAAAAAACGTAAAGAAACAGACGAAAACGAAAAAAACAGACAAAAATGTAAAAAACGGACGAAAACGTATAACAACGGGTAATAACATAAGAAAACGTATAAAATGGGGGTAAAACGTTTGAAATCGTAAGAAAGGGACGAAAACGTATAAAAACGAACAAAAACGTATAAGAACGGGTAAAAACGTAAGAAAAACGGAAGAAAACGGACGAAAACGTATAAAAACGGACAAAAACTTATACATGTACCAAAACGGTACATTTGAAAAAGTACGTAGCTATTTAGCGGCCAAAACCCTATTATTTACTTATTTTTGTTAGTGGAAATCCTACGTGTCGTGCACACGTGGCAATAGTGATTATGGTTTCGGTAAAACAAGTTTTGCCGTGCAAAATGGTACAAAACATGAAAGTACGCAACATAAAGTGGGACAGATTTTAGTACACGTACCAAAACGGTATATTTGAAAAAGTACGCGTGTATTGTACGGCCTAAACCCTAAATTTAAACCTCTAACAGGTGATGGTCAATGATCTAATTGACGAGCAATGATTCTTCCTTCATTTTATTGAATATAAGACTTTTTAACTCGTCACTTTAAGTCTTTAACTTGAAATCGTGTTTGTTATTTTGACACAAGATGCAATGAAGATACGTAAAACTGTAGTCACCATAAACAAAGTGTATTTTTCAAATATAAATTTATATATTTTGAATTCAAATGATTACTCCTAGTATACGAGTATTCCTAATCAACATCATTCCCAAATTATCGAGCTTGCATTATAGCCAAAGCTTCTTCTTGTAACGGGAAAAAAAAATGTGTTTATGATCCAAACTCATGTTCGGAACGTAGTTAGAACTTGATGTTAGTTTGGTAGGTTCTTATAGTCCAATTGTCGTGCTCATGTATAATCGAACAACTAACATTTCTTTTTTTATAAGCACATTTAGTATTCTTCATTAGAAGAAAATCTTATCACGTAGCTTAAATTATTTGAAGATGTATGTAGTTTATCAATATACGTTTATGTCTTAACTACCAAAATTAGATGTTAAGTAAACCTATATTAGGTGACTTGCCAACAACAAACTATCATCTAATTTTCCTACAGTTTTGTTCAAAAAACATAGAACACGTAACAATTCTATGGTACGTATATACAATAACACATGATTACATATAAGCTAATTAAAACAAAACTTATTGGTTAGTATCTTAATGTGTCGATAGTCGTTTGATGAAAAGAAAAAAACGATGACAAGCAAACTCTAACCTAAAGTTGGGCAACTGAATAATATGCTATTAGATGCTACACAACGACCCAAAAGGTATATTATCACCAAAGATAAAAAGAAATGTTCTACTTATATCAAATTGATCCAGGAAGTAGAAATCATTATTTAAAAATGAAATTAAACTTGGAAATGATACATCATATCCATAATTCCTTTTGTTCAAAAGGTATGCCATGTTTACATCAGTGGATAGTGGTAGACAAGGTTTTCTTATTCATGTCATTTTGCGAGAACTAGTTACTAGATTAGATGTTCGCAGCCTAATCAAGTTAGTCCTGCAACTCCGACCGTTTCCAAACATGATTATAATTTGATTACGGTGTGAAAAATCGAGTCAAAAGTAAGTTGCAAGATTAAACCAAAAAATCAACACTGTGAATTTCTGAAATGAATGTCTTGAACTCTTGATCATTCTTCATCAAAAAATTTCGGCACAACTATTATCACAACAGAATTGACAATTTTAACAAAATTCACGTTATGACATGACAATTCATTCTATTAGTTTCTCAGAAGAGGTCAATCCGCTTAAACTCATTTACTCAACAGTTAGCTATTTCATCCATTAAATGTTCAAGTCATAACTAACAAAACCGCAAGACTTATCGAGTGTTTTAAAGATGGGGGTGATACTCACACCACATCTTTTGATGCATGCACCACAATTTGTGTATTATAGTACTGTACGGTACAAACTGTAATGCACAAATTGTGATGCATGCATCAAAAGATATGATGTAGGTATCAATTCTCTTTAAAGATGTTCCACCTTTTTTTTTTTCGAGAAAATTGAATTCGCAAACATAAACGACTTAGACGGGCGCAACATGTATCTGCTTCGTGGTTGTGATTATTGTGGTGATCACGACTAACATGAAAATAATATGGTAATGAACTGGATATGACCATTGCAACGAGCATCCATTTTGTGTTTGTTCTTGATTACCAACCATGCGTGTGGAATGAAACACAATGTCGTATTGTCGTTTAGTTCTTTTTGTGATTAAGTACCCCTTTTGTATATTGCATTGATAGTTTGTGTTTTTTGTGTTACTATTTAATAATCTTTTATATTTCGAAACCAAGATGTTATAACTTTGAAATCATGTTACAGAACTTATCAAATCGTGGTATTTTTGTGAAATCATCTAAAATTGTGTTGTGGAATTG
The DNA here is from genome assembly GCA_019973895.1 of Chrysanthemum seticuspe. NCBI lineage: Eukaryota > Viridiplantae > Streptophyta > Magnoliopsida > Asterales > Asteraceae > Chrysanthemum > Chrysanthemum seticuspe. The sequence continues at coordinate 108,872,068 of BPTQ01000004.1, forward strand.
TGAATAAATCCTTAATTGGTCCGAAGTAGTTTTAATTTAGGGCATATACTGCTTGTTTTTTAACTAGGGTTAATGGTCCAAAAAATATACAAACTTTTCACTTTTTACTATTGTGACAATAAACTTTTTTTTTTCCTATTAAAACAAAAAAACTTCTTAATGACTATTATTGTAACCAAAACTGACACGTGGCAATATTAATTAACACTTAACCAAAAAAAAACTCATTTATACTCGTTTTATTATTCTAGGGGACCATTTTTGCCAACTTTTCAAACCTAAATACTAATATATATAAATAAAAAAAACACTTTGTATAAATTTTTTCCCAAGTGGGAATTTATTAGACCTATATGCCATTTGAAGCTGTTACATTTGCCAAGTAACCAAACATAAATACGAAAAAAAAAAAAAAAAAAAAAAAAAAAAAAAAAAAAAAAAAAAGACGCTTTGAAGCTGCTACCACAAATGAAACATTTGAACCTGCTACCCAAACCTGCTACAAACCCTTACGTGCTTGTGCCCGATACAAAAGTCAATATACAAAAATAATTTTCACAAAATCAAATGACATTTATCCTTACAAAATGGGTAGCGAGTGGGGGTATGAATCGACCCAAGAAAAGCTCAATTGACCACGAATCCTTTATGACACCACCAAATTGAAGCTTGAATCGGCTAGTACACACCTTGAATTGCAAAACCCCCAATCTAATTTTCGAAAACCCTAATTTTTGTAAAAATGATGATGAAAACTCAATTGGTGCCTCTTTCTACTCGATTCAGTAAATAGAAGAATAAATGGGATGCCTTGACTTCACTTTTCTTCTTGGGTCTTGGTGAGGAACCATTTCAAGCTAAACTTGCTTTCCATCCTCATAACTGGACACACCCTCGTGATCACTTGTGGGAAAAGAGGAGGTGAAGATGATAGGCTCTTCATCTAGTGATAGGTCTTAAAGTTTTGACCTTGTGTTGAGGCATGCGATTGGTGGCAGAAAAGGAGCAAGGAGACAATTTGTTTCATGTATTTAGGAAGAAATGGAAGGTGATAGGCTCTTCATCTAGTAGATGCTTTTATTAATGGCCTTTGCAAATGCAGGAAGCCGGATGTTGCGATGATATATATGGAAGAAATGGAAAAGAAGCATTTATGTTTATGGGTTTTAAGGCTTTAAAGTTTCCGGCTTTAGGTTTGGAAAGTTGGCAAAAATGGTCCCCCAGAATAATAAAACGAGTATAAATTAGTTTTTTGGGTTAAGTGATAATTAACTTTGCCACGTGGCATTTTTGGTTACAATAATAGTTATTAAGAAGTTTTTTTGTTTTAATAGGAAAAAAAAAAGTTTATTGTCACAATAGTAAAAAGTGAAAAGTTTGTATATTTTTTGGGCCATTAACCCTTTTAACTATTCTATTGCGATTTGTTTATACGACGCTCTAAAAACATGTACAGTAGTGATGGTAAAATGGACATATTGTGCATGTTATATAATGATCAAACTGCTACTCTAATTTCTTAACCCACCAATATTCGTGTTCTAGTTAACAAATATGTTAATTGTGAAGGAAAAAAAGCTAAATATATGAAATAATGCAATTTAAAGATCGTAAAGTATTTTATACACTTTAACCGACCTAAGACATCGAGTTTTACCAATTTTACTTGAGTTCTAAAGTTACCATTGCGAAGCAAGACCCGATGGCATCTAATTTGGTGGGTGTTCAAAACTAGAGGGAATTTAGCCGATCCCTCTGTCTCATGCAAAAAACATGATAAAAGGCTAGAAGCTATAAAATATTAGACCACATGTAGTGGGGTGAGTCATCACCACTCACACCCACTCTCACGCGCCACCAATAATGCACACATACAACCTCATGTGTGAGGCAAGCCAAAAAGTGAGACGAAAGGTAGCCACCACTCGGACAACCAAAACGCTCCCGAAACTAAAACCCCAAAACGTCTCAACAAAACACTCCCAAAACTAAAACCCCATAACGTCTCAGCAAAACACTCCCAAAACTAAAACCCCAAAACGTCGACAACCAAACATTCAAACACTCGATTTAAATTTCCATCTCGGTCATTCACCACCGGTAATTTTGATGATACTCCAATGTACTCACCTCAATTTGAATCGTCTATGCCTGATACCGTTGATGTCGATGAGGAAGTCGAAGAAGTCACAGCCCCAAAGAAGGTGTCATAAAAAAGACGCCAAAAGAGGACGGTTAGAAATGACAAGGCTTGGTGTATGCCATGGATCCCTGTAGAAGAAGTGGCATTGTGCAAAGCTTGGGTTCGTATATTTGAAGATAATGTTGCTGGTAATACGAGAAAGGAGGTTAGGTTTTGGATCGAGGTTTTAGAGTACGTTGATAAAAATTTGAAGGTAACCGATGGTCGACCTATGATTTGTTAAATGGGAAATGGAAGACTTTGGTCCATGTACGATAACGTTATGCGAAGGGCGGTGGAGCGTGAAGCAGAGACGGGGATTACACCTAACGGGCACTTGAGGTATATATTGTTGAATATGGAGTACCGTTTACACTTCTTCATGCGCGTAGGTTTTAAAAGAATCTCTAAAATGGATGGATATGGAAGTTCCAAATTTTGAAAAAGCCCAATAAGAGAAGTACAAGAAATACAAGTCATCAGGTTCTAGCTCATTCAACTAGAGGTGCACAAAAACCGGTTTTTACCGGTTTTCGGTTTTCCAAAAACCGGTTTTTAAAAAACCGGTTTTGCCAAAAATCAGTTTCGGTTTTTTCGGTTTTTCCGGAATCGGTTTTTTTCGGTTTTAAATGTTCGGAATCGGTTTTTTTCGGTTTCAAATGTTCGGAATCGGTTTTTTATCGGTTTTTTTCCGGTTCGGTTTTTTCGGTTTTAAATGTTCGGATCCGTTTTTTATCGGTATTTTACCGGTTCGGTTTTTTTCGGAATTTAAAACATTTAATACATTTCGAATACAATCATAACTTTTATTTAAACAATACAATCATACAACTAAAACTATAAAATACTAATACATTTCGAATACAATCATAACTTTTATTTAAACAATACAATTATAGAACTAAAAATAAATAAATACTAATACATTTCGAGCTTCGGCATGGCCATCACCCAAAAACATATTAGTATACTCAAGTATATCGAGCTTCGGCATTGCCATCACCCGTGTATACTCAAGAAATTAAATCATCCAAAAATTCTTCTACATCTAACTCTTCAACATCAAATGGTTCAAATTCACCTTCATCTAATTCGGTAGCCGGAGGTGATATCCCCATGTCTTCTTCTTCTTGTGCTATAGTTTCTTCAACTTCTTCAATCGAACCTTCCAACGATGTTTGATGTTGTACCCTATCTACTCCGTCCATATAATCTTTCAAACATACACATACTTCCACGGATTCGGGGCTAAGTTTTGTCCTTCTATCCGATATAATTCGACCACTATGAGAAAAGGCCGATTCGGAAGCTACCGTCGAAGCTTGGACCGCTAATAAGTCACGAGCCATAGCGGCTAAAATTGGAAATTGGATTTCCCTTTCTTTCCACCAAGCCAAAATGTCAAAGTTTGCAAACTCATCGGGACTTAAAGTTGTTAAAAAATTTGTAGCCATATATTGTCCCAACTCGCTTGTCGGGGCCGATGATCGTTGACGCTTTGTAGCGTCTTCACGTAAAGTATTATAAAGGTTTATGTTAATGTCCCTTGTCATTCGGGACGAACCGGCCCGCATTGGGTCGAGAATTGGGTTTGGTTGTTGACCATATTTTGTTGCATAAATTTCAAACAATTTTTTAAAATAATCATTAAATTTAAAAACTTGAGATTCTATATAGTTGGGATCTTCACCGTCCAACCCAAAAGATAATTCTAAATTTTCCATTATTCTTCTTATTAAAAATTCTACGCCTCCAACATTTAAACATGGATTAAGTGCGGCGGAACAAGTATAAACCAAAGGTAAAGTAGCAAAATATTTTATAAATCTCTTTTTTATAACTTTAACCATTTTTCTAAACATTTGAGTAGGTGAGTCTTTTAATTCGTCTAATTTTTCCGTCATAGCATAAACTTGATTTAAAACTAATGGGCTAGTTGGGTAATAAACACCCGATACTATAGTTGTTGCCTCTTTAAAAACTTGTAAAAAATTAGTTAAATCATTTAGTCGATCCCAATCTTGCTCATCTATCGAAGTAGAACGGTTTTTATCAACAAGTAATTCATTAAAAGCATCTAAAGTAGAACGTTGTCGTAATATATTTTCAAACATAACGCAAGTAGAATTCCACCTAGTAGGTGTATCTAATTTCGGTCCTAGCCATGGTTCACCACATTGTTTACGAAAACGTTTATAGTTAATTTGTCGTTCATTACACGAGCGATATATATTTGTTAATATACCCCTAAATACCAAACGTAATCTCTCACATATTTTTAATGCCGCTTGAACGGATAAATTTATAACATGAGCAACACAACGGGAATGAAAAAAAGCACCATCTAAAATGGGTTTTATACGTAATTTTAACAATTCCATAGCTTTAGTATTATTAGATGCATTATCTAGTGAAATCGTAAAAACTTTATCATCTAAATTATATTCAATTAAAGTGTCATGTAAAATTTTTCTTAAATTAGATCCCGTATGTGGATAACCAAATAGTTTAAAAGCAATTGTCCGTTTCATTAATAACCAAGATTCGGGATTAAACCAATGAGCCGTAACGGCGAGATAAGAATTTGCCGAACCATGTGGTGCGGTCCAAACATCCGTAGTTATAGAAACACCATATTTATAATCATGAAAACCATTAATAATATCATTTTTAGCCGTTTCCCATAATTTAAAAGCATCACTTCTAAGTTTAGTACGACTTACTTGTTTATACCGCCCGTGTAGCCTCTTTTTGATGATGGCCGTAAGCTTGGCGTTGTCGAAGAGGTTGAATGGATAAGTATATTGAATGACCCACCCCGCAAAATCTCTTTGAAGCGCATCATTATCATATACACAAATTTGACCATCCTCACCAATAGTACCGTCGGCATTTTGAGGTACCGCGGAACATTTGGCTATATGAGCCTTTAGTGTAGTGTTAGCCCCGGAAGCATAAAAGCTCAAACATTTTTTGCAACGCGCCTTTTCCGTCCCATCCTTCATAACACACAAATCCATATGATTAAAAACCTCGGGATTTCGTGCGGTTGGTTTAACATGATGAACATCATCTTGTGTGTAATGTTTTCGTGACCGGGAAGACTCAACGGAGGGAGGATTAGTGGAAGCTTGTTGTGATTGTGTGTTTTCCATTATAAAGAAATTAGAGATAATAGAGAGATTAAAGAGAGATTTGATGTGTTTTAAGCCTCAACCCAAAACACATATTTATACTACAAGTTCTAGCTTCAAAGTATTCAAAAAATCAAAAAAAAGACAACAAAAAACGGTCAAAAAAAATAGCACAAGGCTACTGTGCTACAGTACCATTTTTTGCCCGATCGGTTTTAAAAACCGGCGAAAACCGGCGAAAACCGGTCAAAACCGGTTAAAACCGGTTTTTAAAACCGGTTTTGACCGGTTTTGACCGGTTTTCGCCGGTTTTCGCCGGTTTTCGCCGGTATTCAAATCCAACGGTCACTTTGACTTTACGTTGACCGGTTTTTAAAACCGGTTTAACCGGTTTAAACCGGTTTTTAGCCGTTATTCAAATCCAACGGCTAGTTTGACTTTACGTTGACCGGTTTTTAAAACCGGTTTAACCGGTTTAAACCGGTTTTTAGCGGTTTTCGACAAAAAAAAAAAAAAAAAAAAAAAAAAAAAATCGGTTTTAACCGGTTTTTTCAAAAAACCGGTTTTACCCAGTTTTAGAACCGGTAAAAAACCGGTCCGCTGGAAAAACTTAAAACCGGTACAACCGGTTCGGTTGTCTAAAACCGGTTTCGGTTTTTTAAAAACCGGTTTTGTTGAAAACCGGTTCCGGTTTTGTCGTCCGGTTTTTTTGAAAACCGGTTTTTAGTTGCACCTCTACATTCAACACAACACACTCAGAGATAAATTCATAACAGAGCAATGTAATTTCTTCCTAAGATAAAGTCAAAAAACAGTCAAAGGCGAAGAGGATGAGAGCAGTCAGGGGTGAAAAGGGTAAGGGTGTTTTTGTTTCATTAAGATGTTTTGGGTCTAAATCTGACTACCACATCTTACTGGTAAGGGATGGTTAGAAAGTCCAAATCTGAACGACGAAATAATGTTGTTTGTTTTTGTATAATTGTCTGAATGATTTTAAGTGCTCGTTTTTGCAATTTTTTTATTAAACCAACGCAATGCGATAATAAATAACTTATGTAAATATGAAATAAGACTTTTTATCATAAATATCACATAGTTAATAAACAATCAAATATATTATATAAAGTTTACAAAACGAGTAAGAGGCAGTAAGACAAATCTCCCACCTCTTATTGAGTAAGATGTTATATGTCTAACTGGGTCTTACTCAAAAGAAAAAAACAAACAAGCAAAACGTCTGCCCTCCTCTTACTGGTAAGAGTAAGAGGGCTAGTAAGATTTTTTTTTAAAAACAAACACACCCTAAGTTTCAAGGGAGACGATAGATGTCGCGGTAACTGCGCCGATGACAGCGGTAGATGTTTTAACCTTGGGCACAATATAACAAAAACATGTAAACAACCCAAGTCACCAGTCCTCCACTTTAGTCCTTACTCGATTCAGCTCGCCATATAGGAAAAGCTTTACCCAAGATGACTCGATTCAGGTCAGGTTTGTCACGTCTACTAGTAAAGTTAAGTCCTCACCTAGTTCACGCATACATGGCCCAAGTTAGTAGACTTGGGCCATCTTGGTTTGCATCTATTACGTGACCCAAGTTAGTAGACTTGGCCATCCTGGGTATGCATTTATGCAATGATCAATTGAATGAGACTATTGTTCAAAAAAAAATTGAATGAGACTAGAATAGAAAATAGATCGTCTCGAGTGACATACTTTTTTGCTATATTACAAATGAATCATATAGTGTAGAGAAAACTTAGAACGCATAGTCAAAATTACATACTCCCCTCATCACTTAAGCCATCGACAATGCTTACCTGTCACCACCGACTGCTAACATTCCTACCACCACATATCAGAAAACCACCAACACGGCTGCCACTTACGAGGGCCAACATCCTCGTCGCAGCTTACCGGTAACCAATGTCACCAAAAAAACTTACAAACTCTCACCATCACAGCCAGAAACCGTCACCGCAATTTCACATCTAATTCTTAACAACTATCGTACTAAATGTTAAATTTGAAACTGTAATTATGGAAAACCTTGCAACTAAAACATAAAACCGGCAAAAAGATGAGGATTGACCCAACCCCACCTGTTTGACCATTTTAAAACATTGACTTGTCATGACGTTATCAGAAGTATAGATGACAAAATAAATTAGGGATTGAACAACAGGACCGTTCAAACGAGCATATAGGGTTTTTTTTTCTGAAATTTTCAGCTTCTGTACTTTCGTATAATATCTAACTAAAACAATGGGTCTGATAGGTCAAAAGTCACCCAAAGTCTATTAAAATTTTCAAATGCAATAAAACCTCCTAAATTGCTTCATCACAAGTTAGATTACTTTGTGTAATATACTTTCTTTAATCATTTATATCATAACTAGCTATAAAACGATGTACAAACCAAAAGTTTATGAGCTAGACCAACCAAACTGACCCGCTTCAAACAATACTAGACCAACCAAAATTTCAGCTTCTGTACTTTCGTATAATATCTAACTAAAACAATGGGTCTGATAGGTCAAAAGTCACCCAAAGTCTATTAAAAATTTCAAATGCAATAAAACCTCCTAAATTGCTTCATCACAAGTTAGATTACTTTGTGTAATATACTTTCTTTAATCATTTATATCATAACTAGCTATAAAACGATGTACAAACCAAAAGTTTATGAGCTAGACCAACCAAACTGACCCGCTTCAGACAATACTAGTTTATCCCTATTTTGATAAAATTTGATTTGTTTCTCCAGTTCTTTGTGTAATATACTTTCTTTAATCATTTATATCATAACTAGCTATAAAACGATGTACAAACCAAAAGTTTATGAGCTAGACCAACCAAACTGACCCGCTTCAGACAATACTAGTTTATCCCTATTTTGATAAAATTTGATTTGTTTCTCCAGTTCTTGTGCATACTCAAAGATGACATCGGACAGGATTTTGTGTGTGCTTTATACGTTGTATCTTTTGTGTCAAACACCATCGCTCTAGGTCTCTACACAAAGGGCTCATGTGGTTCAAACAAACTTAAAGTTTTCAGAAGGGTATATTTTATCCTCAGTAAATCAAAAGAAAAGAAACGAAAAAATACTTATTAATTTAGCTACTCATACAAATAATTCAACTGTTTTAATATCAAGGAGTTTGTAATCTCCATATACAATACAGTAATGCCAAGAACCGGCCTTTATTCAATAACCACAAAATCAACAAATAGGACGATACACAAGCAAAATGGAACAAACTGAACACATGTAGACAAAATAGATTATGTGATTGTGAAGGTACATTTAGTTTAATACCTTATAGTAGTGGTTACAGTAGTGATGTGCTTCAGAAGCATCGCGACAACATCACTTGAAATTCTATCAGCCTCGGTTTTCAGGTGTTGAATCTTTTCATCTGTTTCCTTCTCAAGACGCTTCACGTTAGCACCCGAGTCTCCACTAGACTGTTTCAAAAAATAAAATAAAAATAAATAATAGAAGAAAATGAAACTTGAAAAAGGTATCAAATGAATACTTTCTTCAGATTCTCCCTGAAAAATCTAAGTATAATGATGAAGAACATGCTCATTGAATGATTATCAACTCTGAAGATCATGGTGTTTTATATTATGATATGTGGGCTTGCTATACTAAAAATAAAAAACTCGCCCAATAGACTTTTAAATACTTCTCCAATCCTAAGTTCAGATCGAGTGCATTTGCTTTAGATTACATTCCAAGGAGATCTATTTAATGATTCAACGTTTTGACTTACCTCAGTGAGCTTTCTCTGAAATTCAGCTTCCATTTGAGCACGAAATTCAGCAACCTCCCTCTCAGCTTCTTCTTTGGCTTGTTTTAGTCTAGCTAATTTAGCTGAAAACAAATATAAAAACAGTATCAACAATTGCATCTATTAAAAACGCACATGATTTTCCATTTTTATATGAAATGGCCATTTTCAGAATCTGTTATCGTATAGATTTATAGGATTATTAAGTGGTCAATATGTTGAGTTGCACAAAGGTATATTGACTTTAGGTGGTAAAAGTATAAACATGACAGCAAATGTTTGTCCATTCTTTTTTGGGCAACACAAAACATGCTTGTCAAATTGTCAGTATTGAGGAAGCCCGAACTAAATATAATCAAATATTCAAATCAACATGAACTAGAGAGGTTTAAGGTAAGTAGGTAACTACAGACCATTTCGCGCAGCATTGACAATTTGCTGAGCTTCTTGCTCTGCAGCTAGCAAGAGTTGAATTCCGTTCTGACCCCTGCTAGAATCCATGTTTGCTGATACACCACAGGGCTACAAAATTCAATATGCCACAACATCAAATAAATACAAAACAAATGTGGAGCAAAATGTGTGTAACCACAGTTTTTGTGATAATAGGGGAACCACTTCACCGAAATTAAAGATAACAAAAATATAATAATACATGCACAAGTTAAAAAGATGTGTAAAAAAGGGTATGTTAAATAAGATGATTAATATTCAACAGATTTCATCTTGTTTTGTGAAAAAAACAGCTTAGCCACGCCTCTATATGGACATACCTAGAGGTGTCACAAAAAAAATAGAACATTTGTGCATTAATAATTGTGTTTTACTCCCTTTGCAAAATAATATTAATCATACTTTAATTTTGAATGTCGAAAGGAATATGTTTCGAAATATGCTATAAGAAACAAGTTAGCAAGGCCTGCTTATGTTCGTCAATTCCAAGAGACTTGGTTTTATATTCCATTCCAAATCGGTAGTAACTGATAGAATGTTTAACTGTCAGCCAATATATATAGTATTAACTTTTCACTGTAAAAACAATTTTATAAGGTTGTTTTCACATTTCTGTTAATATGCTTATTATATCTGAATCTGATCATCACTAACTGCAATCATCAAATGACTTAAAAGACAATACTCACATAGCTTCTTATCAATAAAATAAGCAAATGATTAAACATATGATTACTAATTAATTGGCCAATTTGGTCATAAAGTGATCCATTTCGACAATCAAAAAGAAGGAACCAGTTAACATATTAGTCATATATTCAAGATCCACAGTAAGATTCAAAAACAACAAAAGATGTGGTATACAAAACAGATAATTACAAATTAAACCTAAACATTAGGGGGTTTGTATAAAGATCTAATTAGAAGAAAGATTATATAAAAACTAAACCTCAAGAATCGGAAGATCGGAGTATGTGGTGATTCGATTTAGGAGATGAATGAGAGTCGTGTTTGCATATGATATGATTTGATTGATTGTTGTTTTTTTTTATTGGAGTGATATAAGATTAAAGTAAAGGGGTCCTTCTACTTAGAGTTAATTTACATTCTTTGTCCCTAGTTTTATGATTTTTAGACTTTTGACTCATGCACTTTTGAAATATTTCAAGCCTAAAAAAACGATGAGGTGGATCGAGTTTTTCCGGATCATGTTATTTGGCGAGGGTGAGTTTTTGAGTCAGATGTGCATATGATAACTGATATACCCTCATGATCATTTCAATCATTTCGATAAGCTCCCCAAAATATACCTAGTGAGATTTAAACACTAGAAGAGGTCAGGTACGTTACAACTATAGTAGATGGGGATGGTTTAAACTTATAGAAAGATTTCACCAAAAAAAGATAAATAAAAAAAATATTAACTGATACAAGAAAAACTAATATTTTAACTTAATGGCATTAATGTTTTAAACTCCTAAATTGATGTATACTTTCGTCACATGTTTAAGCTAATCAACGTATCAAATGGTTAAAAATTTTCTTTTCTTCTATTAATCTCTTGTAAAGATATATATGAGAACAAAAATATCAAACTAACTAGTATAATAACATGTTTAATCTGATTAATGTATTGTTTAATGGTGGTTAAAACATACTCAACTTTATATAAATGGATTTTTGGCATAACGGTATAATATGGTTACAGTTTTAGTGTTATCAACCGATAGTTTCATAGTGTAAGTATTTTAAGAACAAAAGGTAGAGAGTAGGCGAGCGTGTGTGTTCTAAAAAAGTTCTTTAACTTAAGCGTCCAGTGTATGTACCAATTTTAGTTCAAACAAAATACCAATTTGATATTTTTACAAGGGAACAATGAAATTGGGCCTTGTTTGCAAATAACTTGCAACGTGATGAAATGAAATGGTCCCTTTGTTTGACAGATTGTTATGCCTCGTAGCCATGTAATAAGTCGCCTACAACCTTTTGTTTTGTTTTTCACTTTTTTCCTTTTCAAATGCAAATCAACTCAAGCATATTTTTTTGGGATAACTAGTGGTATGGAAGATGGTCTACCACCTAATGGTGACCAAACCAAGCGACTGATAAAGATTTAAAACATACATATTTAGGAGGCCAGTTAAGCCCTAAATCATTATATTTTATATCCGTTACTACTTAAAATTGTTCCTTTTCACATTTAGGTCTTTTGTTAGCAAAATGCTGGAATCAAGCATATTTGGATGAAAAGGAGCGAAAACATGAAGAAAACGACAAAGTCAAGAATACAAGACATTTTCTGAAGCATGACGGCGTCCCAACTCCAAGGGCGATGCCGTCGCTAACAGGGTGTTCCAAAAACTCTCAAGCGACGGCTCATAACATATTTTGGTCTTAACAAGTGATGGCATCACGCCTTAATTCAGAAGGGCGTCACTCTTTCTTTTCACACCAGACGACCAAGACTATCCCCAGACGACGTCAAGAAGCAATCCAAACGGCGTCACTAGTTCCTACCTGACGTCGTCCCAACGATGACTTGGTCAAAACGAAACCCTTATGACGGCGATCAGACAGTGTCACCATCAAAAGATGACGCCATCGCGAGTGTAAAATTTATATATAGACTTCAAATATTCTGTATTTTGTGTGTATTATTTTAGAGAACAAACCCTAATTCGTTTGAGGTCTGAATTAGGCAGTATTTTAGGGTTTCAAACCCTCTTTTACACTTAAAGATAAGTTTATTTATCCAATCTATCACCATGTTTCATCTATGTTTGATTGTTTGTTTGTGTTCTTGCTTATCTATCATGCGTAACTAAATTAATTAGTGTTTGCTTAGATCCAATGAAACCTTGTAAGCTCCCTGAAAATTTCAATTGTCATTATATAACTGATCATTAAAAGCACAGATTTGAAACCATAAAATTTTCTTGATATCGATTTTGTATATCACTTGGCAAGTGCATCGTAAACCATGAACGAAAGGCTTAAAATACACCGCTGTGACCCGATAAAATTTACCTCGACCCCGATAATAATAATCTCTTTTGAATATATTATAATATATATATATATATATATATATATATATATATATATATATATATATATATATATATATATATATATATATATATATATATTAACTTTTTATTATTATTTTTTTTATTAAATCTCCTAATGGGCTCCCTAAGTCCAACCCGACTCAACACCTTTTTATTTCCTTCCTTGGGCTTGTATAACTAGCAACCCAACCCACCCAATTATAATCTTTCTCTAGGGCCTAGCTCATTCCCTCTCTTGGCCCCATAAGTTAGTTTTAGACAATTTTGGTTGCAAGTTAATTGGTGCTCTCGTTTCCTTGTTTATGTGAAAGTAACGAGACACAAACATAAGCAAAAACAAAACACAACTTGGTCAACCTCTATCTATCTAGCGTGTAAGCATGATCAAAAGGAGACAAAAGCTCAACTAAGAGCCACCCTAACACTATTAGATATTAGCCTAAACCACTCTTTGACTTTCTTTTGACCATATTAACCAAAGGATCATATGTTCCATGCTCAAACATGACATGACTTGACCATATCGTGCCCTTATTTGGGGCTGATTTTTGAGCATGCTCAAGCTCCAAACACACCATTCTTCTACTTTCTTGGAACTAAGTAGAAACACTAATAAAATATAAAGAGAACCATGCCTGTTTTCTACTATAAAGCACACCTTAAAACACTTAGATGGACCACTAAAACTCATCACACACTCAAAAACATTTCTCACATCACATACATAAATCGTCTACTGTGGGAACGAGGGTAAAGAGAAAACAAATCGCTAAGGGTTCTAGTATTTATTTTCAGGTATAAGGAGAATAGGGAGAAACTTGGGTCACGTTCAATCTCTTCGAATCTCATCACCACCTTGGAGTGTTGTAAGTTCATCTCAACTCATTTTCATATTCCATTTGTCTCGTTATAGTTTGTATCACACGTTAAACTTGTTACAAAACCTAAGTGAACTAGTTATCGATCTCATAAATGTGTTATAGCATGAAAACAAGTCTGTAAGACATAAGAAACCAAGAACAAATATTTTTACATCAACCATGATCATACAACATGACAAATGATATTTATAAAGTCTCGTTATCCTTTTATCTTAAAACTATGTCGCGTATAAAACTTGTTATCTTCACTCAACCTTTATTTTTGCGAATGAAACCTAAGCACACTTAGAACCAATGTTAACGACACAATAAACGACCTAAGAAAACTTATAAATCACCCCACGTCGCGTTTTTGTCTCTAAAACCAAACGAAACCATATGGGCCTTAAGGCCCAGTTGAGTCAAAACCCGTAGCCCGTTTAGTGTTTTACCCGGCCCATTAAGGATAAAAGCGGTCCATAAGCTAAAATAAGCTAATCAGAAGCTAATGTGAAAGTTAAACATGTTAGCTAAAGTCGAAACGTGTTTTTGGACCTACTTTTAAAAAGTTATAGTTTTCGGGTTATAATTGCACATTATGAAAAGTTAAGGTATAAATATATATGTTGTATGTATGCATGGAAAGTCCAGGGTGGAAACTGTAAATATGAGAAACTTGCTTTAAAAGGGAACTAAAAGTATTGTGTCAAAAGTGTCAATTTTGAAAGTATAAGGACCAAAAGTGTAAATATAACTTTTGGTACTAACTTTGTAAAAACAGTTTCTTAAGGGACCAAAACTGTAAATTATGAATATTTCGAGTAAGGAACATATTTGGGTATAAATTGCTACATTTTAAAAGAATAAGGGTCTAAGTCGTACATTTTATAACTTGAGAGTAAAAAGTGTAAATTTAGAAAAATATCTAGAAAACTTGTAAAACTTATAACGACTTCATAAAAACGAGTATTTTGACGACCTAATATACATATGCGAAATTTATACGTCGATAACTAAATAAACCTATATATATATATATATATATATATATATAGGGGGTGTTTCTTGTGAGAAGGCCAATTTTGATGAGAACGCGAGAAGAGATCCTAGCCCTCCATCTAATCCCTCCTTTTTCTTAATCTAATGGCTAAGATTAATTTACATATTACACTAACTATACACTAAACATGAGTATTTTTGTAATTACAATCAATACACCTAATATATTAAAAAAAATAACACACATTCCCTCACAATTGGAGGTGAAAGACGGTATTTCTCTCCCAATCCA
>BPTQ01000004.1:108886958-108947317 GCA_019973895.1 Chrysanthemum seticuspe
ACAAAGGGATATTTTTTTTTTGTCGGAAGTAAATGAGAATAATACATTCAGACCCCTCTAATTTTTGGCCGAAAATTACAAAAATGCCATTCCGCCCAAATTGATATTAAGATGAGATTTACTTGATCTAATGGTCCAGATCTCTTCTCGCGTTCTCACAAAAAATCCCCTTCTCATTTGAACGCTTCTATATATATATATATATATATATATATATATATATATATATATATATATATATATATATATATATATATATATATATATATATATCTATACATTATATATAAGAGGAGGCATGCCACGTCATAATGCCACTTGGCATCCCATAATGCCATGTCATATTTCCATGTCATCATATAATGCCACATGATCCCAGTAAGCAATAATTAATTCCATGTCATCACAAAATAATGCCACCTAAGCATAATTTTGATTAATTAAATTTCGTATTAATTAAAATTGTTTAAATTCGTATTTATTTAATTCTGGATTAAATTGGTCTAAAAATTAAATGTGTAGGATTCGAACCTAGGATGTTTTGATACATTAATAACTATCTTACCACTAAAGCAGCTTAATTTTTGAGTTATATCTTACAAACCCAAAAATATATGTAAACACAATATTAATACGTGATTTTTTTTAATTAAAACCCTTATATCACGTAGAAAGAAATCTCACTGCATTCATAGTATGCTCTTTCTCCAAACCCTAATTTCATCTATTCCTCAGCCTTTTTTTTCTCAATTTTCTCACGTTGATCTTCTTTCTGTGTGTGACATGGTTAAAGGATACCAGGGTGCATACAAGGTTAGAACTTTTATTTGTCCATTTGATATGTGACATGGTGGCAACTGGAATAACATGAACGTCTGATAACACCATATTGCATGGCTAAAGGTAAATATTTTGTAACACTACGCCTTGTCTTCTTAATTGAACGAGGCTTAAAAATTTATCCACTCTTGAATTCAATACAGTCAACAAAAAAGGATTGCAATAAGCACAAGCTGTTTTTGTTGTTGTTTGATTCTCAAAATAATATGTTGGGTTATACAATTTGCTTATGATTGTATGTTGTCAATGATTTTTGGTTGTTTGAAGAAGACTATGATGTCTCAGAACCATTAAAAGGGATTGGATCACTTGATACATCGACCAAAACTTAGTAATATAAATACCTTATGTCATTAGTTTATTCGCAACCCAGTTTAGATTGAGCATGATTCAAGGTAATTGTTGTTATAGATGAGATTAATCTAAAATAAGCTAATGTCAATCCATACTCTTCTGATCTATAAGTAGTTTTCTGAATAAAAATTCAATGAAACAAGATCAGATCAGCAACATTCGAAGGGAGCTCCTCAACAACAACATTGTAGAACTTCTGGATATCCGAAAGCATTCTTGAGTCATCCAAAGTGACAAAATTGATGGCAACACCCTTTCTTCTAAACCGACCACTTTGTCCAATACGGTGAAGGTAGTTCTTGGGCTGAGTAGGAAGATCATAGTTGATAACTAGAGTAATTTGCTGCACATCGATACCACGAGCGAAAATATATGTGGTGATGAGTACACGTGAAGATCCAGAACAGAACTCACGTATCTTTTATGATCTTGGCATTCTGATCTGCTTTCTTAACAAGTTTTGTTTACAGGAGCTATAGTCCACGCTACAGCCCTCGAGGAAGGAGGTCTCCTCTACCTCGTCGTAGCATTTCACCTATTCGCAGAGGCCGTAGCTACAGCAGGTCTCCTCCTCCATATCGCCGTGCTCGACGTGATTCACCATATGGAAATGGGTATGTTATGAATCCTTAATGTGTAGCTCTGTTTTCATGTGAAATAAATGCTTATACAAATGTCCGTTTTCAGAATCTAAGATGGATTGAAGCAAGGGATGGCTGGACGTTGCTGAATGGTATAATAGAGTAGCTCTGTGTTAATATCGTTTGTGAACAAACTGCATTAGGCTTTATTTATGTTGCTATGTCATGACATTATGGTGTTTCGGATCTGGCATTCAATGTGAGACTGCACATTGTGGCTGCCTGCACAGCTTGCTGTATCGTAGAGGTCCTTTTCATACTTTTAACTCCCTTAAATGCTTGTCTTGATGTTTGGTATGATATTTCTTATCTATGGTATTTGGTTTCTGAACATATTTTCTATGTTTTCTTTGCTGTTTTGAGGTTTGGTTATCACCTGAGAAACGACCTTCGTCTTCCACTTTCTGCATGTCATGATTCTGCACTACACTGCATGTCGTTGCTACTTGTGATTCTTATTGACTACTTAGAACGGTTATTCACACCGCAAATTTTGGTTAACAACATTTGGTTTAGCTTCGTATCTGCATCTCTGCACTGCACGCATATGTTGTTGCTTCTTGTGGTTTATTAGTATATACTTTGAACGTCTACTCAAGCTGCAAGTTCTTAGTGAATACCTACTTGTCGTGTTATGTGGTTTAAACTGCAAATCTTGGTCAACAGTCGTCTTTAGTGTTTTGGTGACAGCTTCTGTCTGCTACAAAACTTGATAGACCTTATCGCTTCTCTGCTACAAAGGTAAAATACACTTAGACTACCTACATGCTGCATGTCATCGTGTCTTGTGGTCCTCAACGACTACTTTGAACAGCCCATTAAACTGCAAGTCTTGGTTATTGGTCGTCCTTAGAGTTTTAGTGACAGCACCTTTCTGCTACAAAGCTTCTTGATAGACCTAATTATTGCTTCTCTGCTACAAAGGTAAGACTACCTGCATGTTGCATGTCATCGTGTCTTGTGGTCCTCAAGAAGCTTAGACTACCTACATGCTGCATGTCATCGTGTCTTGTGGTCCTCAACGACTACTTTGAACAGCCCATTAAACCGCAAGTCTTGGTCATTGGTCGTCCTTAGAGTTTTAGTGACAGCACCTTTCTGCTACAAAGCTTCTTGATAGACCTGCATGTCAACGTGTCTTGTGGTACTCGACGACTACTTTGTACGGCCTATTAAACGGCAAGTCTTGGTCATCGGTCGTCCTTAGAGTTTTAGTGACAGCACCCTCTGCTACAAAGCTTGATCGACCTTATTGCCTCTCTGCTACAAAGTTAAGATACTTGTAGACCGTTTTTCATGTTTTCTCTAAGTAGTCAGGCCTTCCAACCATGGTTACTACTATTGGATTGATATTAGACTGTCATATTTTAATTAGAAGTTTTTTTTGTTATTATTGTAAATCTCTAATTATTTTAATAAGTATAACCCAACCATGCAACTTAGTACTGCTGGAAGCATGACTCGCCGAAGTTGCTACTAATGCCCATAAGCAGATAGTAAATGCCACAAGTAGTGTGACTAAACAATTGGTGCTGCTCATTTATGGTGTGGCTCGCAAACAGTGAACTCAAAGAAAGGATAATAGAAATATATTGACACGAGCACATATCTATAAACATTATTATAATGATCTTTATTGAAGATTATCCTCAACGCTCATCAAGATAATTTTTCTTTTTGCCTGCAGGGTGTTACACATCCTGTGCGCACCTATTTTCTAGAAAATATTCTGGAATCAACCGGGTACAAGTTAACAGCAGACAATCAGATTGATGATTATGGTCGAGTATGGAAGTCTAATAAACAAACTCTAAATAAAATGAAGAGAAACATTGCGTCAGCTGTTGAGGTATATACTTTTTATTACATTCCATATCGGCAACACATACATATATGATCCCGTTACTAATTGTTGTTTTTGTGATGTTTTAGTCAGTGATAGGACAATTAGGTGCAGCTCGATGTCTGGAAGCAATTGCTACAGTTAAAGCCATCTAAATGGGGTGACTTCATATCTACATAAATCAATTCGTACGTTCATCATTTTTTTAATCGAATTGCAAGCGTTCTTCTTTTCTTTTGAATCTTAACATTATTTATTTGTAAATATAGAACCCCGAGTCTGCATTTGAATTTGACACTGTTGACAGCAACATGAAATCAACGTTGGCGAGTTAACTTTTTTCTTCCCGTTTGCGACTATGATGTGATTTTGTGTTTCTTATGGGAAAAGGTTGGCTTATTGAGATGTTTTGTAATGTACAGCGGTTTCAAATTCGTTTGGTTTTGATGGACACAACTCTGTTGTAGCATTCTCTGCATTCAAGCCTTAATGGTTGGAAATGCATTATAAGCATAGTTAGAGTTTATAATAATTGTAGTTTTAATATTGGCCAATTGAATGCTTGCTATGAGCTAATGATAGCAGCTTAAAGTCCAAAAGAGTTCAAGTAAATATAAATTATTGTACTTTTTGTTTCCACCCGAGATTTTTGGATGACTCATAAGTCTGAAACTTCAAAATTTCTTCGCTATTAGGGACCTAACTATATGAGGATGATCAAACTTTGTGATATAGACTTAAGTTTTTCATATGTTACTTATGTATATGTGTGTTTCAATGCTTTGGAAATAGTTTATGTCAAAATCATTAAATATTTTGAGTTGTACGTTGCTGAAACGGGATTGCAACTTGGTTGTGCACCAGAAATTGATGATGTGTTTTGTGGTTAAAAACATATGGGTGAGGTTAGTTCCAATTTCTTAAATAGCCAATAACCCAAAATGTTCATATTTAAATAATCGATTTTATTTGAGTACAAAAGAATGTATAATAGCTATAATAATCAAAGTATCTGAACAAAATAACTAAGGCCTGTATGCATTATAGCAAGACCTTTGTGAGTGAAAATACGTTATTCATTTGTAGAAGTACAAATATGGGCTGCTCAGGCGGGTTGAATAACATGCCTATACTGGCATACTTTTAAAGGCAATTTCAAAATATGTCTTCATTGACTCTGGTAGTTTGTGATGCTATTGTAGGTTAAGAGTATACAAAAAAGCTGTTGAGCGCATGCGTCAGTAAGTGGAGTTTTTCCATGGAAAATTGACGAATCAAAGGTATGACAAAGTGAACCACATCTGAATTTAATCATTCGATATTCAGTTCTTTCATTTTGCCAAATTGGTTTGATTGTGATATCGGGTAATAAGCTCTTAGCAAGAACTAGATGCACCTAAATAGAATTCTAATAATCGGATTATACTAGTGAACTACAAAATGGGATTGTCCTAAAGTAAATAAGAATGCCTACAAGTGGTTAAATGTGATTGTCCTTAAGTTGATAAGAATGTTTACATTTGGGCAATCAAGCTTCTGGCCAACATACCAAAGATTGCCTTTTTTTTTCTTTTAGTGAAAATTATAACTAGCTAACAAACCAAACGCTACCTAAATCTATATCTTTATTTAGTAGGTTGTGGTGTTGCTGATATGGGTTTGGATCATGATATGTGTTGCTGATGTGGGTTTGAAAGTTTTTGTTACTTCTAATGTTATTCTGAATTGTGAAGTTATAGGGTGATGGCCAATCGCGTGTTGATCATTATCAAGAACATCAGCAACAACAACATTCAGCAGGTGTGAATGCCGACAAAAAATTTGAACGACATGTTGATGGAGCAATTTGTTTTGTAGGTTAGAGGCAAAGGGGACACACCACAATCCAGATCTGTCTGCGCATAAGAATGGTGGAAAGGTACGCCTCTTTACCATAGTTTTATATGCAATTTATAAAAGTAGCAGCCTGATAGTGTAAAACTCATGCATATTATGCAACGCTTTTGATATGTGAGGCATGCGATCGAGTCTGACAATTACATTGTATAAATTTTGACTGAACGTAGTACCTGTGCTTTGATGGTACTGTAATATACAGTTGCTCTATATGTTTGTATAATATTGGATCATAAAATCTAAACTACGTTTTGCTGGTGCATACTGATTTGCAGCTGTAGCATCTCATGTAAACACTTAACATCAGATGGTCACAACAGAATCAACGTACGTTCAGATAGACCTTTTATTTTAAACATTTCTCGAAAGGAATCGAAAGCATCGTCGAGCTCTTAAAGGAATCGAAAGCATGCATACACAACATGGAACAATCTACCAAGTCGCCACAAGGTATCAAGTATGGAGCTTATACAATGTATGTATTGGATATATGTTCTATGGCCATATATTAATAAACATGCCTTCATATTTGCAGATTCAATGTATTATTTGTATCATTGACCATTGGTTGTATTTGACAGCATTTTGAATAAGTTATGTAGTAAAGCTGTATGGGACAGAAGCTTTCATACCTGGTATGTGGCAAAATTATGTTGCTTATTCAGAAAGTATTACAGCATTAATAAACCGTCAGAGAAGCTTTCAGACCTTCCAAATAAGTAGATATATAAAATTTTCGATTATCTTTGCAACATGAGACTAATGAGCAATGCTTTCATTTCAATGGAAATTGGCACGTAAGTTAGCGCATTTATGTTAATCCTTTGTATCTATGCTTACCTTTCAGTAGGCATAAGCAAATCCAAAATAATCATCCTATGTTGCCATAGAAAGCACCTATTAATTCTTTTAACCGTGAAGGCAAACCATCGGCAACTAACTGCATCAGTTCTATCACTAGGATTGGAATTTGGAATGAACCAATGCTGTCGTTTGACATTCAGAACATGGCTTAGTGTCTTTTTGCATATGCTCTTTTTTTTCTAATCTTTTTTTTGCTCCTGGTTATGTTAAGATGACATTTAGAGATGTCATATTGGTAACATGACAACAATTTGGAATTCTTTGCTTTCTTATTTCTAAGCAATCACATTTCGATAAGTAATGCTTACTAGACTTTTTGATTTTTTTTTGAAAGATAACATGATAAGGGGACATTAGAATAAGTACTCATTTGTACTAATTTTGTTTTAAAAATTTTATGCATATTTTTTTGGGAATTTGTTTCGCATAGTCCAATATGAGATCTTAATATTAGTGGAGCAAGCAGATGCATAATCGAGTGGTAAATATAGAAGATGAGGCACAATTCTTCTAAGTTTAACTCTTGCAACTGTTGCTTACAGCGGGATCGGATCTGGCCATGTCGATCTCCCTGCTGCGGCTACTGCAAGGTTTACGGTTGCAGATTTTAACTGAATCAAGGTTTTTTCTGTCCCCATGGTGATGTCGTATCATACGCAAGTGCCCGTGTAAGTGAAATATTTTGAGCCAAATTGTGATATATACGCACACATCATTCACTTATTTCGTTTAGCATGACTTTATAATCGTTTATAGAGCTCTTTCTACAAAAATGGATGATGAGTAGTTGAAGATCATGGGTAACGAAGATTATAAGTGTGTGATTTGCTGATGCGTTTTCTACACAAATATATATATATATTTATGGTCCAAAACTCCAAAAATCATAGAAAGAGATATTAAGGTAAAGAGTTCAGTAAGACAATTGATATTATGATAAGTGTCAAAATTATATGACCATCCTTAACTATAATAGCTTGATTGTGATTATCTTGATTTGATTCTTCAAGCTGCAATATAAGTACATGTCGGATGTATGTATGGGACTATGGGCTGATTTAGTATGTTGATCTTTTCAGGATCCCGACTTATTACTCTTGGATTAACCTAAGAATCTTGATCTTGATACGAATGTCATAGCTTAAAGGCTATCATGATAAGAAAGATGATCCAGTGGTGATCATTACTCATGATAAGGCTTTTCTTTATCAGTCATGCACAAAAATAGTGGAGACTCACATCAGTGTTTCTGGAAAATTTAGAAGGGACTATTTTGTTAACATAATTGGTATGGCAACATGGATGTAAGCTTAATTTACAGCTTAGGAGAAGCAACTGAAGGAATCAAGACTACAACAGGCTTAGGTTAGCAGGTTAAGTGGTGCAAAAACTTATGGACGTGCGTCTTCCGCTAAAAA
Source organism: Chrysanthemum seticuspe (assembly GCA_019973895.1). Taxonomy (NCBI): domain Eukaryota; kingdom Viridiplantae; phylum Streptophyta; class Magnoliopsida; order Asterales; family Asteraceae; genus Chrysanthemum; species Chrysanthemum seticuspe. The sequence continues at coordinate 108,894,815 of BPTQ01000004.1, forward strand.
GGTATTTTTTTCACATAATATTAGAGTAGTCATGAAAGATGTATTACATTTTAGTGCTTTCATGTGTGTGTGTTGATAATCATCAGTTTCAATTTATCAATGACTTCAAGTATTATTCTTACAAGAAACACAACACTCATTATTTAACGACATCTTAATTCTTCAATTACTACTGTTATTTATTGGTGTGTGACCATAACCTGGTCTTCTATTGTCAAAAAACTTTCTAATTACTTAAGATAATAGCGTTGGCTTCAAATTGTGAACGTTGCATGTAACTTTACAATAGGTTAAAAGGTAGTATTTTAGAAAATTTAGCAATGTTTAGGCTTTATGAACACTTGGTCATTTTTTTACCATCAATGGACACACAACTTAGTTTCGTGTTGATCTGCAAGACTGACCAGGATAATAAATCTGATTCTTTGTTTTCACTTTCCATTGTTTTCATTTTATTTTCCAGATTATGAATTATAAGCTTAGGTTCTATAAGGTCATGAATTCTAAAGTTAAGAATTGATTAGTTAAAACTTATAAATTCTACTTCAAAAGTTAAAATGGCCCAAAGTTTGATATGCTTCTATGTGTTATGATTTGTACAGGTTGAGCAGGTGGTATGCAATGCATCGACCACCATGTCAGGTCATATATCTCTTGGTGATTCACCCATAAGTAGAAAGCTTAAAAGTACCAAAGGAGTTATTTTTGCTAACATAAACTCTTAGATTGAAGCTATGACACGAGATCTTGCTTTGTTATCGTATATATTAGTTTGTAAGATATTTATTCTTATTGCTTTGTGAAACTTGATTGTTTTTAGCCACAAATTTGATTGTGTCTGGACCGACTTGAACCGAGGTAAAGAAAAACTTCAAAGTGGCCTAATTTTGTCATTTGGTATTCAGCTAGATCACAACTTACAAGACCTACACAAAGAGTTTGGAGTTAAGTTTCGCAACAGCAACAAAATATGAGATGCATGGAAGAAAATTTCTCTTTGCTTTTCGATAGTAAGCATGATGTAAGAAGTATCTCCATGCTCCATGGTTATTGTTATTAACTTATGATTTTAACTTTTTTAATCTTTGATGTTTGTATGAAGGGTTTAATTTTAGCATTTTTAAGTACTAATGTCTTGATATATTTTATCTCAGTGTGTCTTATGCCTGATCTCATATAGGTACCTCCGGATTACTTGATTATGAACAAGTGAGCGCCTAGGAAGGGAACGTGTATGTTTCTTATCACGGTCTTCTTTTTTTTCATATATGTAGACTTCATATTATACCTTATCATCCTGATATAGATATATTTTTATTTCTTTTATTAAAGAACGACTTATATACATGAAAACACGTCAAAACATACTGTTTGATCATGTATCTTTATATCTCTGGTATAGGACCTGGTTGATACTCTTATGAAAGCTGCTTTGTTCTACTAAATCCTAAAAATAAAAACCACAAATCAAAGTACTTACCTGTTTTTAGTCGTTTAATGGATTATGATAATATCAATTATATATCTTAACCTTTTCATTTAACTTTTAATTACATTTAGTATATATTTGATCCACTAAATCATAAAAATAAAAACCACAAGTCATACCCGTCCATCGGACGGGTTTTGACACTAGTATATATATATATATATATATATATATATATATCTTAACTATATAAAAAGGAAAAACAATCAAAGTTTGAATTGTTGAAATGTTGAATGGTCAATGAATGTTGAAATGTTGTGCTCAAAACAGAAGTCAGCTACACAAGCCAAAATCGAGTTTCATTTTTCGTGATCTTATCTATAGAAAGCATATATATCCTTAATTTTTGCAGATTTTTAATATTTCAAGGTCCATCTAATTAAGGTCAATATATGCTTGCCATTCTTAAGTGTATCAAGTATGGGTAAGTATTGTTTTATTTTGGGAATTATATATTGAATGCATGAAAAAATATCAAACAAAGTGAAAGTTCTTAGGCCCATCAATATCATATGATCTCGTGATTGGAATTGTAAGGGAGAAAACCAGGCTAATATTATAAAAAATGCTATTCGGGTATTCAAAAACTCTATTCATAAAATGCGGTTAGGATCACTATATACTCAAATCTCACGTCGCTTAACTCGGGTTTCATCTTAAAACCAGAAGACAATAGAAGAAGTAACTTATCAAGCTTATATGTCAACTTTAAAAATCGTATATTCTACCAATGGTGATTGAGTTTGCAGCTAGATAAACCATTATATATGCATGAAAGAAACATAATTAAGCACGCAAAGCAAAACCTTGAAATAATATGCAGGTCATTAAGTTGCCATATTTGTGAGAAAGAAAGACATATATACCTTTTACTAATCTTGTTAATAGATACTGCAAAGATTAATTATGATCATCCTTCTTAATTGTGGCCCTAATCCTAGAGGTGGCAAACGGGCAGGTCGGGCACGGGTTAGAACGAGCATGGGCTAAACGGGCACGAGCCAAATGGGCACATATTATACAAATCGTTTTATAAAAGATTCAAAATGACGAAATAAATTCCTTAAACGTAATACCTCATTTATATTTAAAAAAAATTAATTATATTATATATATATAAGTTTTTCTTCAAAAACGATTATAATGTTTTACAATTGAGAGAAAATATGTGTCCGTTAGTGCCATTTAACTTTTTAATAGGCTAAATATGCCAATTTCAAAAAAAAAGATGGGGCTAAATGTACTCAAATCTTATACGAAGTAGCCAAAATTAGCCCATTTTTTTATTTTTTTTATTTTGGGGTAATCACATCCATGCTAATTTTGGTATTTGCGTTCTTCTTAACAACGACACCATTAATCTCATCCTTGTTAGTTTTTACGCGGCGAGTAACGTGTATTGTTAGTTTTTATCTCATAACTTATGTAATGTTTACTTTCAGTTTCATTAAATGTTTTTGTATGTTGTTTGATAGATGTTAAGAACTTTTTCTAAACTTTAGTTATCGTATAGTACAACGGTCTGCAATTGCATTTTCATCAGTTCCCCGTTCTATTTTAAACGCTACACAAAATAGTCACCACAATATCACAAATCATTAATTATCTGACGCTAAGAACCGCTGCCGCTAGGCGCGGGTACTCGTCTAGTATATATATATATATATATATATATATATATATATATATATATATATATATATATATATATATATATATATATATATATATATATATATATATATATATATATATATATATATATATATAACAGATTGGTGTATGATGAGTTGAAATACAACAGAGAAGAGTTACGAAAACAGCATCAAAACCTGTACAAATCGCTAACACACGAACAGAAAAACATACATAAAACTGTAATGGAAGCCGTTCAACGGGACGAAGGAGGAATGTTCTTTGTTTACGGATATGGAGGAACAGGTAAGACATACCTTTACAAAACCCTATCCGCTGCATTAAGATCAACAGGCGAAATAGTCTTAAACGTTGCTTCAAGTGGTATCGCATCACTTTTGTTAGAAGGCGGAAGAACCGCCCATTCAAGGTTCGCTACTCCAATAAACGTAGTCGAGGATTCAATGTGTCATATTCCAGGTGATAGTGACTTGGCTGAGTTAATCAGAATGTGTAAACTGATAATATGGGACGAAGCCCCCATGACACACAGACACTGTTATGAAGCATTTGATAGGACATTGAGAGACATTTGCAGGACAGACACATTTGAACCCTCAAACCATGTTTTCGGAGGAAAAGTGGTCCTATTAGGTGGAGATTTTCGCCAAATACTGCCGGTCGTTACAAATGGATCCAGACATGATGTCGTGCATGCGTCAATAAACTCTTCATATTTGTGGCAACATTGCAACGTCATGGAACTAACAATTAACATGAGACTAGAAAAGGGCACAAACGCATCCGAAAAAAAAGAGATACAAGATTTCGCAGATTAGATATTGGATATTGGCGATGGAAAAAGCGAAGAAAAAAATGACGGAGAATCAATGGTGGAATTCGAAGATGACATGCTGATCCCAGATTCTAATGATCATATAGGTACAATAATTGAAGAAATTTACCCGGATCTGAAAGACAACCTTTATAAGGCCAACTTTTTCCAACAGACATCCATCCTTGCACCAACTCATGAGCTTGTTGACATGATAAACGATCGAATGCTGCAACATCTAGAAGGAAAGGAAAAGACGTACGACAGCTCAGACTCGATAGGTGTTATTGATATGGACAATGATTTTAACGAGTCACTTTACACTGACGATTTCCTAAACAGCATCAAAATACCTGGTCTCTCGCAACATTCACTAACATTAAAAATAGGCGCTCCAATAATGTGCATGAGAAACATAGACCAGAGAGGAGGTTTATGCAACGGTACAAGGTTGCAAGTAATAAGGATGGGTGTGAATATAATCGAAGCAAGGATTATTTCAGGCGGAAATGTTGGAATGCATTGCGCAATACCAAGGATGGTCTTAAGCCCTACTGATAATAAGATGTCATTTAAATTAAACCGTAGGCAATTCCCAGTTGTATTGTGCTTTGCAATGACCATCAACAAAAGTCAAGGACAAACTTTAACAAAAGTGGGATTGTCTCTTCAAAGACCGGTATTCTCTCACGGCCAACTCTACGTGGCAGTATCAAAAGTGACAAACAAAAAAGGATTAAAGATTTTATGCTGCGATGAAGAAGGGAACTACGCAAAATCTACAACAAATGTCGTGTATAAAGAAGCTTTGTTTAGAATTTAATAAAGGGTAAAAGTCATAAAATAACAACGTACTTTTCAAATTTTGCCGCCTTGAAACACTTACTTTTTTATTACCTTACTTCACCAACAAACTTTCAAAATTTGTTCCGACTTCACCTATATGATCCATTTATATTAAAATAATAACTGAAATGATTATATTATCCGTGTATTCTTTAAAATTTGTTCCGACTTCACCAACGAACTTTTAAAATTTGTTATAACTTCACCCATATGCCGAGGGTAATGTCGTCATTTCAGTTATTATTTTAATATAAACGTGTCATATGGGTGAAGTCGGAACAAATTTTGAAAGTACGTTGGTAAAGTAAGGTAATAAAAAAGTAAATGTTTCAATTCGGCAAATTTTAAAAAGTATGTTGTTATTTTATGGTTTTTACCCTTTAATAAAACAAAACATCCTTAAGAACATCACATAGTTTAATGCATTTTTGGGTTGCAATTTTAACCCTTTATATTGTGCAAATAAAACACAAACATTTATTATCTTTTGTTTAACCAAAAAACATTCCCTTAACCATATTTCGATCTTTTTTTAAAAACAGTACTATTCACCCCTTCTCTTCCATTTTACACTGCACCTTAGACTTACCCAGGTTCGCTCATCACTCCAATGGCACTCTTTCCCTTTCATTAAAGAAGACAATAATTTACAAACCATCAAAATAAAATTATCCATACATAACAACCATACATAATCAACAACCATAAGTACTTATCATATAAGGAAATTATCCATCCAAATACTTCAATAAACTCCATCAAACCTTTCCACACAAAATACATACCAACTATCCATGTTATGCACCTTTGAAAAACAAAACACATATCAAAACATGTCAAACACCGGCATCATTACTCGACAATATGGGTCTACCGTCTCATTGGTATCTTCAACAAACCCAACAATCTTGAATCTTGCCAATTTGGAATTACCAAAAACACACTTCTTGACAATCTACTTCCACTTACCACACATGTTTACGTGGTTCCTCCTATAAGGTTTCTCTTTGTGGTATACTAACTGAATATCCACCTTGAACTATCACCCTTCATATATGAGTATATTTAAGTTTGTACTATATATACTTTAAGTTTGACACACTCAGCCCATTTGACCCATTCCGTTTACAAAAGTTTTATTATGACATGACCTTTTAAGAAATAAATATATGAACATTTATACTGCATGTTCTCATATAAGCTGCATCCAACAAAACCACACATGGACTTCGTAATGGCAAGTGTTATATGTTGGACATTTCTAATCATTGAAAAAACCTGACACTCTATAGTAAAATATGCCAACGACAATTAAAAGACATAACCAAAATGACATATACCAAAAACATAAGCACAAACAATACATCCATGTATAAAAAAAAATTAAAAACATAATCACAAATAATCAATTATTACAATTAATTAACAACCATCTATTATTAAGCAACTAAATATTACAAGTCATGCCCGCCTCAAATCATTGAAAAAACCTGACACGCTATAGTAAAATATGCCAACGACAATTAAAAGACACAACCAAAATGACATATACCAAAAACATAAGCACAAACAATACATCCATGTATAAAAAAAAAATTAAAAACTTAATCACAAATAATCAATTATTATAATTAATTAACAACCATCTATTATTAAGCAACTAAATATTACAAGTCATGCCCGCCCCATTGGGCGGGCTTAGAAGTCTAGTATATATATATATATATATATATATATATATATATATATATATATATATATATATATATATATATATACTAGCTTCATAACCCGGCCAATGGCTGGGCTAGCTTCATTTAAACATTACTAATCATAGTTAGAATAACATTGCGAATACTAATATAAATGGATTATTGAAATAAAAGTATTTAAGTTGTATGAAAAATTCAAATTAGTTTATTATATAAAAAAAAGACATGTGAATAAAACAATAGTCGATTGAACCAACATTAATCAAACATTATAGTAATATGCACAATTGAACAAATACACTTGAATTGTGGTACTCGTTCTGACATTACGAAGTACAAAATGTCAACTGTATTATATTTAATAATTTAGTTTGTTGAACAAAACCTGGACATAAATGGCAAATGGTTGAACAATAACACGTTCTCATTTAATGTTTTATCTAACCTATTAGATTTATCATTGTTTCGTGCCTGATGATGATCTGCAAATGATTGGTTTAATAATTTTTGTAAATAATAAGAATAATGAAATGATGAATGAAACATATTGTGAAATAACTAAAGTAATAATCACTTGTCATAAATTAGTTAACATACCATGAGATAAAGAAGCATTGACATGAGATTTTGTATTCAAATTGTTGTGATATAAAACCTTGTTGGAGCTGATATTGTTGGACGGGCATTTTTGATTGTGTCAAAGCAATTATCTTGTACACCAATCGATTCATTAACATGTTGATACATGTTGTTTGGATAATGATGGTCCTTGTCTTTCTTTCTCATGGAATAATGTTCAAAGAAATTTCATTAAAATGCTTTGTTTGTGAAAAACAGATTTGGTGTTGATTTGATAACATGAAAATTGGTAACATAAAATCAGAATTAATGAGATGAATTAGTGCAGAAAAATACACTTTGTATAAATATGTAAGCCAAACATGGAATGTAATTAATTAGTAATTAGTAATTACTAATGAAATGTATCCAAACTTGAACCACTTATATATTAAAAGGGTCATTGTTAGTTTAAACTAAATAGGCCCATGAGATGCCCACAAGCCCACAACCCATATTATATATTTGGATGTAATTAACCCGTATTCAAAAGATTACATGCAAAAAAATCTTTGGTAGAGTGTAACTTGACAAATATAATCATTACGGCACACTACCCAAATTTACAACCTAATCATCTTCCCAATCTCAAGGTTAGTCATTATCTTTTACCCCTAACTACCCAAACAATCAAAAACTCTATAAGTTTAAGTTTGATAGCGATTGATCATCCAAATATTATGGTGTCCTCGTAATGTTGTTTTGCATGTTTAATTTTTTTTTTCAAGTTCATATGAACAGTGGTCGATTGCAATGAGCCCTAAAAAAAGTTTTGTATGTTATATGGTTGAAAATAAGTTAACATATACTGTTTTAGGTGATAATAGAGTGTGATTAAGTAAGCATTTCTTATCTAACTTATTTGATTGGGATTAATGTGATTTTTTTATACATATTTAATTAGACTGTTGATTGATAATGATATTTGGCATACATATGGCATAAAAAGTATCTGATAGGGAATGATTTTGAAATGGATGGTTATGATACTGATTAAGTACATAAGCATGATACTAAAATAGTAGATGTTAGTTGCTTTCAAGTGAAGTGTTTACATATATTTAAGAGGTAACTAATTTGGCAATTGTATGTTGATTTAGTGAAAAAACATGTTTCATTGTTTTGTAGTAGGATGTCGTACATAAACATGATGGTTAAAATAGAAGATGTTACTTGCTTGAAAATGAACTTTTGTACATATCTTTGTGTCAAAACTGATTTGTATAGTACAAAAGTTCAAAATATACAATAGTACATGTTTATATTGGTTAAGTACGTAATGAAGTTATCTGAGCATCGTATGTTTATTTTGGTCTAATAACAGTATCATTGTTTTTGTAGTAAAGCGGCATTTTATATTCATTAGATAGATAATCGTGATACTAAAAAAAAGTATATGTTATGTGCTTATACCAAAATTGTGTTTACATATTTTTATAACGAAAACTAATATGAAGTTACTGATTTGCCCATTGTTTGTTTATTTGCTCTAATAACACGTTTCATTCTTTTTGTACTAAGGTTCCATATGATATTGATTAAGTACATAATGATCATACTAAAAAAGTATATGTTAGGTGCTTTCAAAATACATGTGTTTTACATCTGTTTATTAAGAAAGTGTTTTGTAGTTACTGATATGGACATTTTTTGCTGATTTGGTATATAAACATGTTTATGTCTTTTTGTAGTAAGATGCCATTTGAATTTGTTGTTTGGCTTGACAGTAGAACCTTTCCGAAATCACAGGTAATTCTTGACAATGACATATCTAATTTTACATTTGTAATCTATTTAAAATGATATAAAATGGAATAAATCTGTTTCAGGATCTACCTGAAATCTTTTGGGAGGATGGATATAATTGGAACAAACATGTGTACTTGATAAGCACCAATTTCGTGTGAAAGTTAAGATAGTGAAAGCACACAATCAGCCATTTAAACTAAAGGGGAACAAATGGAGTGAATTTGCAATAGATAATATCGGACAGCGTGCTAGGTTGTTGCACTTTATACAGGAAGGAGATGATACATACTATGTGACGGGGTATGTTGGTCATGCGGAGGAATTCGGAGGATACGAAGGGATAGAGGGACGTTATAAACGGTTCCATAGTCGTGTTTGGGCATCATCATTTAGGGCTCAGGTATTATATTTTGTAGTTAAATTTTGCATATCATTACTTTTTTATTATACTAATGTATTAATTAGCATTTTGATCTTTGGATATATAGTAACTATTTTGAATTTTAACAAATGTAACCTTTGTTTTCAGAAATTTCCGGGAGCTTTCTTAACTGGGCTAGGACAAACAGGGAATATTGCTATTAATGTTGAAGGTCACAGGTTTATAGTTCCTGTCAGTCGTGTTCAAGTGAATCGGGTTAACGTTGGTAACGACTATGAACTGTTACAGTAATCTTGGGAAGAAATTCAAACAACTTTGCATTTGCAACCTGGAATGCATCTCGTTTTCACAAAATATGTGAATACTGAATTTTGGATGATGGCTTTTAATAATGATGGGAGTCAACATACGGAGATGCATTTCTTTGGAGCAACACGACTGAATATGAACCAACCTCCAATACCTCCTGAAGACAGAGGTGCGATATCTATTTCGTTATACTTATATACACTTAATTGTTTGCGTTATAACTTGTGACGATATACTTAGTTATAATATTACTTTTAATGATATGGGAAAAACTAATTTGACCCTATTTGACGTAGTATCATATGTACATGCTTGAGCGGTTGATTATATGCAAAAAGGTATTAATGATTATTCAGAAATTGCTTTTGAGTGATGTAAGGTGTTTACCAATAACATATCCTATGGTTTTGTTATGATAATCATTGAATATCTTGTATTGACATACAAATCAGTTATTGATCCTAAATATGTTAACCTTTTCGGTAGATGACGACATAATGTATCACCTGTGTCGCTGGCCGAGACATACTGAACATTCCGTGATGTATTCTATAAGAGGTTCTCTTATATAGTCGTTATGCAACGTCTGGTTAGTAGTATTTTTATATATTTACTTTTACGATTTGCGTCTTTAAATAAGTATTTAGTATTATATGTTATTCTTAATACATTGCAGACAATACCGGCAGACTTCTTGGCTTTCCATCCAATGCACACATACACTCATGCCTTGATGAGAAACCAAAATGTTGAATACAGAATAACTGTCAAGATGGAGTTTCACAAGGAGGACCCAGAAAGGACAAATCATATCAACATATTCGGTGCATGGAGTGAGTTTGCTGCGGAATGTCGATTTGGGTATGATAAGATGATACGCTTCAAGTACATGTATCTGCTAACATATTTGGATGGAGAAGAGGAGGAGCAGATTCCCGTGTTTCATGTATGTTAAACAATCCTTTGTTATGCATGTTTGAATAATATTTTGGGTGTTTTGTAATGCCGTAGTTAGGCTGGCCTTAGATGGAAATGAACAATATTATATAACACTATGTTAGTAAACTAATCTAGCGGTATATAGTTTAAATATGTTAGTAAACTAAATATAGTGTAGAAAAAGGATTTTGTGGCTTGTTTATAAACATATTTGTCGGTGACTTAAAACAATATAGTTTATATATGTTCGTTTTTTATTTTTTTTTAGTTTAAGTATCAACGTTAACAAATATGTTGAGTTTAAATAAGCTGAATAGTATAAAGGTAATATATAGTGTAGCTATATATATAATATTTTACTATTCACGTCACTAAATTAGTAGGAGTACTAAAGATTGTGGCAACGTTGACGATTTTTTTAATGCATTTTGGCACTTCATTCGTCCAAAAAAACACATTTAGCGCAAACATTGGAGATGCTCTTATCTCAACATAAACTTGTATCCAGTAACATAATCACATACTAAACATAAACACATGTCGTATAACTCATGTATTATCTCATTTTTTAGCTGGTATATGAATGGAACATGTTTGCTTACTTCGTTTTCTTTTTATCTCATTTTCATATTCGTTTAAACATAACTACTTCAATGATCACCATAATGTGATTATACGAAATTTATAACTTTGACGTTCACAATATTTTACGAATGGATTATGGAATTTGTATTCTATTTGTAGATTACCCATCATTTTGTAAGTTACAAATACATTTTAAAAGATGTATTAGTGTTATTAGTGTATGTTTTAAAACACTGGTACATAATACCCAAAAGAAAATATATTGCTTCTATCAATGCATATCATCATTGCAAAAATTAGTTGATATTCGTGTATACAAATATTACTGCTATGATTTAAGTTTCATTTATAGACCAAATACTTTTCGTTCACTACACATCACATCTACTTCCTTCTCGAGCACACTATCTCAAGAACAGGTTAGGTGCCTCTTATGTTATTTTTTTATTATTTTTTATTTTGTTGTTGTTGGTAACACTGTTACTTGGTATTTCAATATTTTAATGATTATCTCGTTGTTAGAATAAAGATCTAGATTATCTTGAAACTGATCAAATAATGTGCCGATTCAGTATGCATGTGTAGTATACTTGTAAAGTTAAAGAAGTTACTTATGATATTGCAGCCTACGATATTCAAAAACATGGTTTTTAGAAATAATAGGCACGATCATTTGATAAGTTAAGATATTGGCTTAAATATATATGTATGGTCAATTTAGTAATATGAGTAATGATGTTTTGGTTGATATTATGATTTGTTTAGAACAACTTGTTTATTGAAAGATATAATTTTAATCAAGCAAAAGATCTTTTGAATGATGATCAATTAGTGGCGAAATTAAATTTCTTATGTTAGGATTTAGAAAATCTAGTCGTTAAAGTGTCGGTCACCTCAAGTATATGTAATCTTTAGAAAGCTCGTAGTCGTAGTTATTTAATGTTAGTTAGTATTTAGTTAAGTAACACCGTGGAGGACGGACGGGTCTTTACCCACTGTATGCCTGATCCACAGCTCGTAGGTGGCATTTTGTATAAGATACTATAAATACCCTCTACCTCCCAAGGTAGAGGGTTGGAGCTCATAATAAAACTTTTCTTTCTCTCTCTAAGTTCCCTAAACCTCTAAACTTTCTCTCTCTAAAACCTTAAGTGTACGCCCCATATTAGTCATGGTTTGATGTGTTTGTGAAATCCAATATGTTACAAATGGTATCAAGAGCCATGGTTTGATCATCTCTGTTGGGATATAGAAAGTCAAAGTGCTGAAGAGTCAAAGTACTGAAGTCAAAGTACTGCTAAAGAAGAAAGTCAAAGTACTGCTCGATCATCAAAGTACTGCAAGGTTAAAGGACTGTTATGCAAAATTGTTAAGGATTATTATGTAATTCTAGAATGTTCTAAGTTTAGTTTAGTATTACTTGTCATACAAGGTTTGTAATTGTAAACCGACTAGGGTTATCCTTAAGCCTATAAAAGGACCCCTAGATTGGCATTAGACGTACGTGCATTATTAGAGTTTACTAAGTTCGATATTAGAGCTGTTAGGGATTGTTAGTGAATCTGTGTATTAAGCAGGTTCAGAGTTTTAATAAAATCGTTGAAGTTAAAGTTAATTCTTCTTAGCTTTATTCAAGTAAATTCCGCATACTTAATAGAGTTAATTCAGTGTTTCATTGTTAGTGACTTAGGATTTATCCGAGGTTACTAAGCCCTTACAAGCTACATAAAGTTAGTTTGGTTAGAGTACATCGATCCAACAAGTAGTATCAGAGCTTGTGTGGAAACTCTGATTAAGAAGAAACCCTTTCAAAACCCTAAAGATGTCGATTGAAGCTGCACCACCACCATCCATCACCTCACTCAGAATACCTATTATCAAGAAGGGAGAGTACGATCTATGGAGCATGAAGATGAGGCAGTACATTGCTATTACAGACCATGCTCTGTGGAATGTAATTGTCAATGGTAATGAAGTTGTGGAAGAACCTGTAGAAGTTCCTGGACAACCTAAACCACCTAAGGCCGTTTTGCCAGCTGCTACAATAAGAAATCAAGAGAAGGCTCTCAACATACTATTGTCTGCTATTCCTGATGGTCACCTACTCAAGTTTCATGATGCTAAGGATGCAAAACAGTTATGGGCTGCTCTCAAGACTAGATTTGGAGGTAATGATGCTTCCAAGAAGATGCACAAAAATCTGTTGAAGCAACAGTTTGAAACTTTCACTATTGGTGAAAGAGAAGGTCTTGATGCTGCCTATGAAAGATTCCAAAATCTCCTAAGCATGCTAGAGTTATACAAGGCAGAGGTATCTGTTGAAGATGCCAATCTGAAGTTCTTAAGGAGTTTTCCATCTGTATGGCATGTGATTGCAACTATGATCATAGGACAACCTGGTTTGGATACTATGGACTTTGATGATCTCTACAACCATCTGAAGGTGTATGAGCATGAGATGAATGGCCAAACAAGTTCAAAGTCTCACAGTATAGCTTTTGTGTCTTCTGAAAAGAGAGGCAGTACTTCCACTAAAAGTACTGCTTACCCTACTCAAAGTACTGTTTCTCAAAGTACTGCATATCCTGCTCATTCTATCACAACCATGACCAACCCCACATCATCACCAACTAACACCATCCATTCTGATGAAGTTGTATGCTCATTCTTTGCTCAGCAAGCTACTTTACCTGTTACCTATGAAGAGGATTTGTCACAAATTGAAGAGGATGCTCTTGAAGAAATTGATATAAGGTGGCAAGTTGCTATGATTACTGCTAGGATCAAGAAGTTCATGAAGAAAACAGGAAGAGGCATCGACTTCAAACCCAAACAGGGCATCACTTTTGACAAGTCCAAGATTGAATGTTTTAACTGTCAAAAGACTGGACACTTTGCAAGGGAATGCAAGTTTGCTAAATATCAGGCAAACAGGATGACTGAGAAACCTAAGCTTGAACTAAAGGAAATTCCTATTACTGAAACAAAAGCTTTGGTTGCTCAAGAAAATCTATCTGAGGTTGACTGGAGTGCTGAATTTGATGATGAACCAGTAACCTACTGTATGGTGGCAATGGAAGAGTTTGATTGGAGCACAGCTTTTGACAAGGAACCTGGATTTGCTGCTTTGGAATCCAGAGATGGTCTTGGAAGCTTTGATTGGAGCATGGAGAGTGAAGATGAACCTGTTCTGCTTGCTATGGTAGCTACTTCACCAAGTTCACCCCTATCTCCGAGGTATGTTCTAAGTGTCATGACTTTTATCAAAAAGTACTTAATGATTATGTGACTAAAAGAGATAACTGTAGAAGGGCTAGGTCTGAGGTAGCTGGTTATCAAATTACTTTAGAGTCAATAACACATGAAAATAATGAAATGGCTTGGGCAGAAAAGTATGAACAACAGGATTATTAATTAAAATTAAGTGAATGGAAGTTAGGATGTAAGGTTGCTGAACTAGAAAAAATGACTAAAGAAAGGGATGAATTGCTAGAAAAGTTTGCTGCTTGGGGACAATCTGGTCTTTCTCATGTTAGTTATGTTAAAAAACAGAGAAGAGCTTACATTAGAACCGGACTAGGTTTTGGTATGGACTTTAGTAGCACAAACGAAAATCCACCTAGTGATAAGGATGATCTTGATTTTGAGGATATAACAACTAGTGATGATGAACTCATTAACTATGTAGACACATCCAGTAATGAGGAGTCAATTAGTCAAACACCTCCTGAGTTTAAGAAAGACAAAGGTTATCATGCAGTCCCTCATCCCACTGGTAGTTTTCAACCACTTAGGACAAATGTTTCTCGTTTTGGAATAGACAACTTAGAGTTTAGGAAAAAGCTTACTGGTCAATCTAGATCTGAAACCCCAAAAGAAACAACTGAGAAACCTAAGGATGATATTGCTATAAGTCAGGCAGTACCTTTAACTCAAAGTACTGCTACACCTTCAGCAGTACCTTCAAGAAAATCTTTTCAAAATACTGCTAAGCCTTTTTGGGATAACTTTGGTCATAATAATTCTCATCATTCACCTAGAAGACAGAATAGTTTTGGTCATCAACATAGAGGAAGCAATTTTGGGAGTTTGGGCCAAAAACTGTGTTTTGTTTGTTACAGTCCTGATCATTTGATTAAGCACTATGACTTTCACTCAGAGTACCTAAGCAAATTCCCAAAGAACAGAACTGCCAACCAAAAACCAAGGGAGACTAGACCAGTTTGGAGTCATTCACATAGGGTTAACCATAGTAATTTATCAAAAGACTATAGGTACCCTCACCAGAGAAGACCTTTTTCAAAACCTCCAGTACCTTCAAATAATTTTCAAGGTACTGATAAGCCAAAAGTTTCTCAAGCAGTACCTTCTCAAAGTACTGCTAGATTTTCAAACAATCAAGGTACTGCTAACACTCTTTGGAATAGAAACCCTAGGAGATCTAATTACTATCAATCTAGAAGGCGTTACAACTCAAAGAAAGTAGCTAGATCAAGGGACTCTACACCAGAAGTTAAAACCAAATGGGTTAAGAAGGAAAGTACTGATGAGGAACAAACAGTACTTTCAGCAAGTGTGAGTGAAACAGAAATTTTTGTTGAAAATAATAAAGAAAACTTGGATAAAAAGGAGATTTTTATTGAAAAACCAACACAAGTTTTGGAACAACTAAATATAATTGATCATGTGCTTAAAGATAGTGGAAATTACATACTTAAAGAATTTAAGTATGTAACTCCACAAGGGGAACACAAGTCAGTAATGGCTTGGGTTCCTAAAATTAACTAACTCTTTTATCTTTGTGTAGGGTAACCCAGAAGAGGAGCTTAAAAATCATCTAATTGTGGATAGTGGTTGCTCTGGAAGCATGACAGGAGACAAAGAGATTCTGTCAGATTTTAGATCTTATTGTGGAGGAAGAGTTGCATTTGGGAATGATGCTAGTAGAGGTAGAATAACTGGCAAAGGAACCATCAAGGCAGGAAGCATAGATTTTGAGAATGTTCATTATGTGAAGGAGCTCAAGTTCAACCTTTTTTCAGTATCTCAGATCTGTGACAAGAAGCACCCTGTGTTATTTACTGACACATAATGTCTCATTCTTTCCCCTGAATTCAAGCTTGTTGATGATAACTTGGTGATACTGAAAGTACCAAGAACCAATGATGTGTACAGTCTGGATATGAAGAGTCTTCACTCTTCTGAAAGAGCTACATGTTTAGTAGCAAAGGCATCACTTGGAGAAGCACATCTGTGGCATAGAAGATTAGGACATGTGAATTTCAAGAATATCAACAAGCTGGTCAAAGGAAATTTAGTTAGAGGATTACCTTCCAAGACTTACAAGAATGATCATTCATGTTTGGCATGCAAGAAGGGTAAACAACACAAAGCCTCATGCAAGAAGATTGAGGAAAGGACTATTAGAGAACCTTTGGAGTTGCTGCACATGGATCTGTTTGGTCCTGTTTCTGTTACAAGTCTAAACAAGAAGAAGTACTTCTTGGTTGTGACAGATGATTGCAGTAGATTTAGTTGGGTATTTTTCTTGGGTTTTAAAGATGACACCTTTGATGCTATTCATGATCTTATAATAGCCCTTGAAAACCAATTAAGACTCAAAGTCAGAGGTATTAGATATGATAATGGGACTGAATTCAAGAACAAGCTTATGGATGAGTTTTGTGCTAAGAAAGGAATCAAGAGGGAGTTTAGTATTGCTAGAACTCCACAACAGAATGGCGTTGCAGAAAGAAAGAACAGAACTTTGATTGAAGCAGCCAGAACAATGCTTGCAGATTCCTTATTACCTATTCAATTTTGGGCTGAAGCTGTAACTACTGCTTGCTATGTGTTAAATAGAGTATCTGTAACTAAGCCTCAGATGAAGACACCTTATGAGTTGCTGATGGGAAACAAACCCAACATTCGATTTATGAAGCCTTTTGGATGCCCTGTAACTATTCTCAATACAATTGATAATCTGGGAAAATTTGATGGCAAGTCAGAAGAAGGATATTTATTGGGATACTGCACCAACAACAAAGGATTTAGAGTGTACAACAGAGTCACCAAGAAGGTTCAAGATTGTCTTCATGTTGAATTTTTAGAAGATCAAGAAAATCAGAAGGGTAAAGGTCCTGATTGGATGTTTGATCTTGATATTTTGACTCCTTCTATGAATTATGTTCCTGTTAGAGAAGAAAATCTAGTTGATCATAAAGAAGAAGATTTGCAGTACATTGTTCTTGGAGTCAATATTAGATCTGATGCTGTTCCTGATGAAGAACCTATAACTGTTGAGAATGAGAAAAGTACTGATGAACCAAAATCCTCATTGTCTGCTGAAAATAAGCTATTCAAGATGAGCTTAATAGGATGCTTTTTCAAGATGTAGTAGCACAATCTTATGATGATGATCAAAGAAGAGCTTATGAGGAAGCAAAGAAAAAGAACAAGACTGTAGAGTTCTCTCACAGTACTTTGGATGATAGTACTTTAGGTCAAAGTACTGCTACACCAGTTGACAGCACTTTGGATGATTTGGACGATCCTAACATGCCTGGCTTAGAAGATACTGATGATGAGTTTGAAGATGAAGGTATTTTCTCAGATTCCTATGAAGATGCTGATGTCACAAACCTGGGTGATAATCTTGAAGTTCCACAGACTCCAATACTAATAATTTATAAGAATCATCCTTCTGATCAAATCATTGGACCTTTTACTTCAGGAGTGCTTACAAGAACAAAAGCTAAAGGATTCTCTACACCACATAATGCTTTGCTTAGCTTTTTTTATGAACAAAACAGGTTAAATCATAAGGATCACCAAACATGCCTGTTTACTTGTTTTATCTCTCAAGAAGAACCCAAGAATGTAGCTCAAGCATTAACTAAAGAGAGTTGGGTTGAAGCCATGCAAGAAGAACTTCTTCAATTCAAGCTTCAAGAAGTTTGGGTACTATGTGATCTACCAGATGGAAAGAAAGTAATTGGTACAAGATGGGTTTTCAGAGTAAAGAGAGATGAAAGAGGGAATGTTATCAAGAACAAAGCAAGGTTAGTTGCTCAAGGATATAGGCAAGAAGAAGGAGTAGATTATGATGAAGTGTTTGCTCCTGTAGCAAGGATTGAAGCCATTCGACTATTCCTTGCTTTTGCATCATATATGGGATTTCAGGTTTATCAAATGGATGTCAAGAGTGCCTTTGTTTATGGCAAGATTACAGAGGAGGTATATGTTAAACAAGCTCCTGGTTTTGAAGATCCTGCACATCCAAACAAAGTCTACAAAGTAGTTAAGGCTCTTTATGGTCTTCATCAAGCACCTAGAGCTTGGTATAAATGACTCTCTACCTTCTTATTGCAACATGGTTACAGGAGGGGAGCAATTGACAAGTCTTTGTTTATCAAGAGAGATAAGAAGGATATCATTCTGGTTCAAGTTTATGTAGATGATATCATCTTTGGAGCTACAAAATAGTCCATGGTGAAGGAGTTTGAGCAGCTGATGCAACATGAATTTCAAATGAGTTCAATGGGTGAATTAACTTTCTTTTTGGGGCTTCAGGTCAAACAATCAAAGGAGGGTATTTTCATAAGTCAGGACAAGTATGTTTTTGACATTCTTAAGAAGTTCAATTTTGATGCTATGAAGCCAGTCACTACACCTATCAAGTCTATCAACTCATTGGGCAAGGATGAAGATGGTCAACCTGTTGAAGTCAAGCTGTACAGATCTATGATTGGCTGCCTTATGTACTTAACTGCATCTAGGCCTGATATCATGTTTGCTGTTTGTTTATGTGCAAGATATCAAGTCTCACCCAAGGTCTCCCATTTGAATGCAGTGAAGAGGATTTTTAGTTATTTGAAACAACAACCTAAGTTAGGGTTGTGGTATCCAAAGGATTCACCTTTTCACTTGGAAGCTTTTTCAGATACTGATTATGCAGGTGATAACTATGATAGAAGATCAACCACTGGAGGATGCCAATATCTTGGAAGAAGATTAGTCTCATGGCAATGTAAGAAGCAAACTATTGCAGCAACATCATCTACTAAAGCAGAATATGTGGCTGCTGCAAGCTGTTGTGGCCAAGTCTTATGGATGCAGAATCAACTCTTGGATTATGGATTCAATTTCAAGAATACTCCTATCAACATTGATAATGAGAGTACCATTTGCATTGTGAAGAATCCAGTTTATCATTCCAAGACCAAGCACATTCAGATTAGGCATCACTTTATCAGAGATTGTTATGAGCATAGACTCATTAATGTTGTCAAGGTTCACACATATGATAATGTAGCTGATCTACTCACAAGGATTTGATGTTTCAAGATTCAATCATTTAGTGGTGAGTATTAGAATAATTAATTACTAAGCTACATTTAAGAGGAGGAATGATTAGTTAAATTAGACAGTCCTATGCATTGCTTGAGGGGAGGCAATTCAATGCCTATTTTGTGTTTTTGCAATTGTAAAGAGGAGAATGGAAAAGTACTGCTTTTTGGTTATATTAAAGTACTGCACTGAAAGTACTGCTTTGGAAAGTACTGCACACGTGGAAAGCACTGCTTGTCTTATCAACGTACTGTTCCAACGGTCAAAAAGAGGGGTAAAATTCAAATAACGGTAACTTTGTTATTATGGTCTGTGATTTTTTAAATCTTACGTATAAATAACTACCCTCCGATTTTCCCTCTCATCTTTATACTTCTCAATCTTTTCCATATTTCTCTCTCTTTCACATTTACTATTCATCAAATCACTTTCTTTGTAAACAAACAATCAATGGCGAATCGAAACACAGTTTCTAAACACAACATGGTGGCTAATTTGGATAAAACTGAAGCTAATATCGCATTCCATGACATCATTGATTTTCTCACTGGATCTCCAATCAGTTATGCACTTTTGGTAGAACCAGATGTTATTGAGCCTTGGATTCAATAGTTTTGGGCAACTGCTAGAACTCACATGGAGAATGATAAGTCCTATATACAGGCTAAAGTTTCTGGAAGGATTGTGAAAGTTAGTGAAGCCTCAATTCGAGAAGATCTATTATTTGATGATGAAGAAGGAGCTATACGTTTTGACAAATAGCTTCTTTTGGATACTTTGAGAGATATTGGGTATGAAGGGTCTTTAACTGAAACAACATTCAAGAAACCCTTGTTTAGTCTACATTGGAAGTACTTGGTACATGTATTACTTCATTGTATCAGTTATAAGAGTACTTCATGGGAGCAATTTGGATCTAGTATAGCATCTGCTTTAGTGGGATTGGCTACCAATCGTATCTTTAATTTTTCAAGGCTAATTCTAGATGGTATGCTATCTCACATTTCTCATGGATCACGCTGGTTGATGTATCCAAGATTTATTCAAGTCTTCTTGAATAAACAACTTCATGATGTACCAAAGCCTTCGAGCTTATTACCTGTTGTGGTACAACCTGCAAAGATTTTCACTTTCATGGCTAGGAAGAGTGATTTGTTTTCTGGAAGGCACACTCCCTTGACTACTTCAATGATGGAAATTGTACAAGCAATTAGAGACGAGGTTTCTACAAGTGAAGAGAGAGAAGGTACTGCATCAACTCAAGGTACTGCTTCTCAACATACTGTTTCTTCACAAGGTACTGCTGCACAAGTAGGTACTGCAACTTTACCTCCTACATCTCCACCACACTCTACTCATGGAGATTCAGAACCAGAGGTACACCCACCATCCTCTCCCAATGATTACACTTCAACATATGGGCTTCAAACATTTGGAGGAGATGAGGGAGATGTGGCTTCAGAGGGTCAAGTTCTGGATAACTATGCTTTGACAAGGGAGCTAGTACAATTAAAGAAAGACTTTGAAGCTCAGGATGCACAAATCAAAAAGTTGCAAATCAAATTTAGAAGATTAAAAAAGTTTGTCTGGCCATTGGTTCACCATCACAGATTATGGGTCAAGTCTCAAAGGAAGCAAGGAAGGCAAGTTAGGAAATTTAAGAAGTCTTCAAAGGGCAAAAAGGTTCAACAACTATCTTCTATCCAATTGGGGAGGAATCTAGAGCAAGATAATTTGGAAGAAGATGCTGAGTTTCATGCAGATAAGGAAGATGAACCTCAAAGTACTGAAGCACAAGTAAATATTGAAAGTACTAAGCCTAAAGGAACTGGAGTTCAAAGTACTGGTGTAGAAAGTACTGATGTTCAAGGTGCTGCTGATCAAGGTAATGCTGCTCTTCAAGGAACATATAGACAAGAGCTAATTACACCAAAGGTGTTAGATTTTGAAGAAGAAGCTGGTCCTTCAACTGTTATACATGAAGAAGAAGCTGGTCCTTCAACAGTTATACAAAAAGAGGAAGCTACACCCATGGTAGAGCACACTGCAAGTGATGATGAGACAGTTGCTCAAATTTTGCAAAATCTATCAAGACCAAGGGGTGTTAGTATTCCAGGAGTTCCTGAAGAACAACCTCAAGCTTCTCAACCAGTGTTAGATCCTAAAGACAAAGGCAAAGGCAAACTGGTGGAAACAAAGAAGAAGAAAAAGCTTACTTTGGCAGAAATAAGAGCAATTGAAGTAGCCAAGAATAAAGAAGCTGCTAGGGAGCTACAAGCTAAATTTGATGCTGAAGTTGTTGTACGAGTAAAGGAACCTGAAGCTGTTATATCTAGAAGACCACTCAGTAAGGCTAAAGAAAGAAGTGCCATGATGGCATATCTAAAGGGTCAAGGATATACTGGATTACAAAAGCTGAATTATATAGAGATGAAAGATTTGTATGAAAATGTTAGAAAATCTTATCAAAAGCAAGTTGATAGTATTAAAGATTTTAAAGATGATGATAAGCAGAAGGAGGATGCTGGAAAAAGAAGTTTAAAGAGAAAAAGAACAAATGTTGATTCTGAACAGCCATCAAAGAAGGTAGAGTTAAGGACATATACAGTTGATGAGCTGAGAAATTACTTAAGAGTTATAGACTTTGAGCATTCTAAGTCTAAAGATGTTGCAGAAAAGAAATCAAAGATAACTACTTTTGAAGTTGTAGAATCACAAGATGGAGATTATCTGATGTTCCATAGAGAGGATGAAAGTTTCAGAACATTTAATTTGCTATGGGACATATTGCACATCATCAGCAGAGAGGATTTGTGGCATTTATATCAACTAGTGCGAGACTATTTTGAACACATTCCATCAGAAGGAATTGGATTGCTTGGAGATCTCACAACTATCTGGGAAACAGAGGAAACAAGTACTGATGCTATATGGAATAATCAAGAAGTATGGGAGATTAATAGCTGGAGATACTTTGATGAATCTAGAGTGCATGTTTTGGAGCTAGAAGATGGAACCATGATCCATATGTTAGTAGAATGAAGATATCCACTCACATCAGATCTTATGAGAAGAATGCTAGATCATGGAATGGAAGTGGAAGAGGAGAATGAAACAGCACTGATGGTCATCAAATTATTCATCAAATGGACCACTATGGCTGATGATGATACATAAATAATGGTATGATTCTTAATTGTAAATTTTTTGATAAATCAGTACTTTATTCAAAGTACTGCTGATCAAACAGTACTTTAATCAAAGTACTGCTTGCTGCACAAAACCAGTTAATAACTTTGAAAGAAATTTTTTGTTAAACATATTTTGAAACAGAGGATAAAGGCAACAAATGGGTTTTGAGATGGTTATAACAAAAGGTTATCAATCCACCATGTTTAACAAAAGGATTGACTAATCCATGAGCAAACAGATCTGGTAAAGATATCTCAAATCCGTTATATAGTTGACAACTTGCTAATAAGTTGTATGGTAATCAACTCACCATATCAGCAAATGTGAAGAGTTGGATAGCCCACAAGAAAAATGGCTTGTGGTAAAGGCTGTGGAAAAACCATTTATATGGTAATTAGTTCACCACAGTTGAAAGAACTAACTAGTCCAAAAGGGTACGGCTTTTGGTAAAGACAAAACAAATCCGTTGATAGCTGATGATTTGCTAAAAATCATATGGTTATCTATGTACCATGGTTTTACACACC
Organism: Chrysanthemum seticuspe; assembly: GCA_019973895.1. Lineage (NCBI taxonomy): Eukaryota > Viridiplantae > Streptophyta > Magnoliopsida > Asterales > Asteraceae > Chrysanthemum > Chrysanthemum seticuspe. Next base: position 108,917,982 of record BPTQ01000004.1, read on the forward strand.
TAAACATTTGGCTACTCCAGAGTTGATGGCTTTGGTAAAGATACATCAAAATCCATTAAATTTTCAATGATTCACCTCTCACAGGAGTTTACACACCTAGAAGTGATGAGAATACACTGAAACTTAAATGAACTGATGTACAATTTGTCATATGTTGCTGAGTTGCTGAAAAGATGGAGCTTGCTGATTGTTGCTACAAAGGATTACATATAATGACTACTTCGATGATGATGATACAAGCACAGGGAATACAAAGATACAATCTAAAGATAAAGACACAATCTTTCCTTGAAGACAAAGATGTTAAAGTTGAATATACAAAGGAACTTGAAATCAAGCAAGTAGAATTCAAGTTAGGGGAGGATTGTTGGGATATAGAAAGTCAAAGTGCTGAGAGTCAAAGTACTGAAGTCAAAGTACTGCTAAAGAAGAAAGTCAAAGTACTGCTCGATCATCAAAGTACTGCAAGGTTAAAGGACTGTTATGCAAAATTGTTAAGGATTATTATGTAATTCTAGAATGTTCTAAGTTTAGTTTAGTATTACTTGTCGTACAAGGTTTGTAATTGTAAACCGACTAGGGTTATCCTTAAGCCTATAAAAGGACCCCTAGATTGGCATTAGACGTACGTGCATTATTAGAGTTTACTAAGTTCGATATTAGAGCTGTTAGGGATTGTTAGTGAATCTGTGTATTAAGCAGGTTCAGAGTTTTAATAAAATCGTTGAAGTTAAAGTTAATTCTGCTTAGCTTTATTCAAGTAAATTCCGCATACTTAATAGAGTTAATTCAGTGTTTCATTGTTAGTGACTTAGGATTTATCCGAGGTTACTAAGCCCTTACAAGCTACATAAAGTTAGTTTGGTTAGAGTACATCAATCCAACAATCTCTCTTACATGTTCTTGGATTTCTAGTGGTTTTATATGGTTTTTGGGTTTGAAAACGTTAAGTGGTATTTGCATCATTTGGACCATTTCTAGTGTTAAAGTTTGAATTTTGATTGTACTTTTGTGTTTAGAATCATTATAAGTGTTTAGGTTTTGATTTGAAAGGTTTGAATCAGTGTGGTTGGGTTAGTTTTTGGATTGAAAAGTGTTGCTTTTATGAAATATAATTACTTCTTCCACATCGGTTGAGTAATTCCCCCACACCTTTGCGTTGTACTCATCTTTAGTACACGATACCCTTAGTTAACCCCTCAGAGCCTATCTTTTTCGCGGTTCTTGTGATGTTTCGGTTTTCCGGAATATCAATGAAGAGCATTGTTTACAATCCACCCCCAAATGTACACCCAAATCGCCTTAGCCTACCTTGTATGCACTCACTTTTAGTGCATTATTGTTATCACACTTAACCCTTAGTTCAATTATCTAGTTGCTTGCATAAGTTGCTAAGTCGAGTCATATCCTTTGTACACAGTTTTGGGACGATTGGGACTCATGGGAAAAGTTAAATTTTATGAAATGACGGGAAGGGAACGATAAATTCAAATTCCTTTTATTTGCTTAATAATGTACTCCAAGTGTTTTGATCTTTTCAATTCGGGTCATATTAGTGTTAGAGTAATAAAAACTCAAGTGTAGGGATGTGCCTATAAATCCCTATCATTTTGATGTTATCGTAGAGGATGGTAGAGTAAAAATATATGAAAAAAAAAATCGAAAAAAAATAGAAAAAGAGAAAAAGAAAAAATAGAGTGTTCAAAAAAAAAAAAAAAAAACATACGGGCTACCATCCTACATCTATCTTTAATTTATGTTTGTTTGTTTCAGTTATCTAGAGTTTAGAGTGTCGAGTCTTGGCTTAGCAACGCCATTCTTCGCATGCTTGTAACATAAAGATTTTTGACTTGCCACTACTAAATCGCCTATCCCACCAAACCCTTTGTTTCCCTACCGTAAGCCTAACATTACAACCCCTTAAAAGACCTCTTGGATAGTCTTTCCTAGGTGCTTACGCCAAAGCGATGGAGGTTTGATCTAGTCTCAAGCCTATGGTAATCTATGTACTAGGACCGGTTAATGAGTGTTTATCTTCCATTTCCAACTTGTTATATTTCATATACACCCGAGAGATGTGAGTATCCAAACACCCCATGTGAGGTGCTAGTATGTATCCGTGCTTGTTATGACTTTTGCGGGGCTTATATGTGTTGTGGATCGTTCTAAACTAATGCTTCATGACCCTTAACTTATAAATTAATTGGCTAAAAGCACATTTGCTTGAGGATAAGCAAATACCAAGTGTAGGGATATTTGATAAGGTTTTAAAATGTACCTTTTTTCGGGGTCGTTTAAGCCCTTATTTGATCACTTTTGTATCCGTTATTACTTAATACCATTCCTTTTCACGTTTTAGGTCTCTTGAAGGCAAAATGCTGAATGACACTTATTCGGACGAAAAGGCGCGAATATACGAAGAAAATGGCCAAAGTCAAGAATCGAGACACTCAGGCCGCTGGAACTAAAGGGGACGGCGTCAGGTTCTACAAGTGACGGCGTCAGGTTCTACTAGAGACGCCGTCGACAAGTTTTGTGACGATTCAGTAGCCAAATTGCTCATTTACAAGTGACGGCTTCATGTTTTAAAAGAGTAGGGCGTCGCAACTCAGACGGCCTAGATTTGATCCAGACGACGTTAGATATTAAAGAGGACGGCGTCACAAGAATAAGGTGACGCCGTCGCAATACTAACGTGGCCAAGACGAAACCTTAATAACGGCGACCCGACGGCGTCACAAATTAAAGGGTGACGCCGTCACATTTGTAATCGTATATATAGAATCCGAATTTTTTCAGTTTTCAGTGTGTAGTCTTTTGGAGTAAAAACCTAAACCGAACCAAGGCTGTCTTGTATAGTATTTTAGGGTTCCATACCCTATCTTACATCAAGATAAGTGTTTTACTTCATTAATTCAATTATGTCTTCAATTGATTGTGTGTATACTTGCATGTTCCCCATGTTCGGCTAATTTACTTGTGTGTTTGCTTAGGTAATATGAAACTTAGTTATTGAATATTGATTGGTTGTCTCTTATCTTAATTGTGATTGACCTAGTATTGCGATAGGTCATTCGTTGTGCTAATAATGCTTGATTAATCTTTGTTGAACCTTAGTTTATAATCACCTAGAGTAATTGTAGGCTATACATCCAAAGAATACCTTAGAGTTAAAGTTTATAAATCCTAGAGACTTTGTAGTCATTAACCTTTGGTAGCTTCAAAGGGTTAGGGATAAACGCCTACCCTACGACCTTAGAAACACAACGCGATTAAGAATAAGGACGTGACAATTCAACCATCAATAGGAGATAACTAGGGAATAATAAAGCCTAAGCAAATACATTTTTAACTATCATACGAGCACACAACAATAGATATAGACTACATACACCTTAGATTAGATAATTAGAAAGTAGAAGTAATGGGTAGAAATACCAACCCCCAAATCCAAACCCCGAGATTCGTACCTTTCCATTTCTTAAAAAAACATAAAAAGATAAAAAATAATCTTCCTCAACCCCAACCTTAGCGTAGTAACTTCTCACTAGCATTCCTATTCCCCTAGAGAACGATATCAATTCCCATGGCTTACCCTAATACTACACTACAACGATTAGGTTCACTGCCTAGGGTGTTGAAAAACTTGCTCGACGAAAAGGAAGTTCCTTTGACCCCGAACGCGCTGTGTAAGCGTATCAAGTTTTTGGCGCCGCTGCCGGGGAATAGAATAGCTAGTTAAGAGTCTACCTCGTTTAGGTTTCCTTGCTTGATTCCTATCAAGTAAGCTTTTTTCCCATTTTTAGCTTCCTCGTAGTCTATCCCCCTTCTTCGTGACCTTTGTTCGTATCCCATCACTTTTCATCATGGAAGGTGATAACCAACCACCACTCATCAACCCACCACCAAATGATCCGCCAAGAGGCCGTACTCTTGGTGAATACTCGAGACCAAGCCACCTAGGCTATAGGAACACCATTGAGCTTCCCGGCCAAGCCCAAACTACGGCCCTGCGATCCGACACCATCCGGTTGGTGCAAAACGGATGTGCATTCCATGGACTTTGTTCTGAAGATCCTAATCAGCATCTTAAGGATTTCCTTAAAATTGTCGATTCCATCGACCTCGATGCCACTACTCGGGAGACCACGCGTCTGCGTCTCTTCCAATTCTCTCTACGGGACCAAGCTAGTAATTGGCTTGAGCGACTTCCCGTCGGCTTCATCTCAAGTTGGGATGATCTCACCTCTCGTTTCCTTGGTCAATGTTTCCCACCGGGAAGAACCACTAAGCTTAGGAATGATATCTTGATGTTCCAACAATGTCAAGGTGAATCTCTCTACGAAGCATGGACTCGATTCAAGGACTTACTCCATAGAGTCCTGCATCACGACATTGATCTTTAGCTTCAAGTCCAACTCTTCTATGATCATGTCAACTTCCCCACCAAGCGATCATTGACCAAGCAGCCGGTGGAAAACTTAGTGATCTCACCGCGGAAGAATCATGGGGTATAATAGAGGACCTTGCTCTCTATGACAATGAAAGTTGGAATGACCCCTGTGAGTTGCCCAAAACCGTAAAGGCAATCTCCTTGCCTCCTATTGAATCACAATCCTCCGACCGTAGGATGCTCGAGCTTGAAGATCAAGTTAAATTCCTAATGAGCTCCTACGAGAATCCTAAGTCTTCACATCAAGTGAATAAAATCACTCTACCTTGTGAGTTATGTAGTGGTCCCCATGACACTCGTGATTGCACAAGACTCCCCGAACAAGCTTTTGCGGACTACGCCTCCACTCGTACCGACGGAGCGGGAGAGAAGTGGTACACTTTCAAGCCCGAACAAAACAACTTAGGAAACTCTTACAACCCCTCATGGAGAAATCACCCTAACCTTAAGTGGAACCAAAATTCAAGCACACCCCAAAGCTCATCTATTCCACCTAATAGGTTCAACCCTCCAAACACTGGGAACCCCACTAGTCTTGAGGCAATTGCATCTAGATTCATGTCATCTCAAGAAACTCGATTAACTAAGCTTGAAGCCGATTTTAAGCAACGATAAGGCGAGATGACAAACAAGCTTGATGCCATCTTAAAAGCCTTTAATGACCTGGAAATTGGAGCACTCCCAAGTGATACTATAAAGAACCCAAAAGTGAGTTTGTTTTCATCGACTTCATGTTCTTGTTCACCATGGGAGAGTGCGCACCCATGCCCCTCACACCTAACGGTTCACTCGGTAAATGCTATCAACAAGGGTTTCAAGCAATCCAAAATAAGGTACCAAGGCCCCGCACCATTGGTAGAACCTACTCTTGAGAAACCCGTCAACCAAGAACCCAAACCTAATCTAGAGGAGGAGTACAAGGAACTCCATCAAGAAAAACTGGTTCTTGAAGTCTTAGCTCATGCACCTTATTATAATGCTTTAAAAGAAAAATATGAGCTAGAACTTAGACTTGGAAAACATGGGTCCGCTTTTGTGCAAAATAATCTACCTAAAAAGTTAGACGATCCCTGGCTATTCACTCTTTCGTGTAGGCTCGGAACTTCCAAACCTCTCGATGCTCTAGCCGATTTAGGATCATGCATCAATCTTATTCCGTTGTCCCTCCATAGAAGCCTTAACTTAGGAAAGATAGAACCAACGGAAACCATCTTAGGTCTAGTGGACGGTAGTATTCATATCCGGTAGGGATAATAAAAGACATGGTAGTACACGTAGGAGAATTGACTCTTTTGGCGGATTTCCATGTGCTAAACATGAATAAGGACCCGACATGCCCATTGCTTGTAGGAAGAGGATTCTTAGCTACCGCTAGTGCCATCATTGATTGTAAGATGTCCAAAATAGTGGTAGGAGAAGGGAGTGCTAGGTCAATTTACGATGTCAAAAAGCATACTTAATACAAAGAAGAGGAAATCCCCCATGAGATTAGGTTGGATAGAGCGCCATCTAAATACGGACCTTGGATTGATAAGAACTTCATAGGTCCCCAACGACCTTTTTACCTAGATGAAGCCTGTTAGGTCACTAAGTTTACAACACAAGCACAATAGAAAGAGATAGAGAAGAGAAAGAGGTCGGATGAACAATAAACAAACACACACACATGTAAATATGAAACCGGTTATGCGTAGAGTATGTGAAAGAAAGTAAATTGAACAACCAACCCTCAAGTGAGGGTTATTACAAGGTATTTATAGGAAGGGGAGCTAGGGCAACACTCCTACTCCCTTCCTTTCCTTAATGGACATGGGCCTAAGCTCATGGGCCTTCTACATAAGCTTAAGCTAATAACAAACATAAAGGCCATAATTAAGCTAACTATTACATATGAATCACTAACACTTGATTTAGGTTTAGGAGTGATTCCAACAATCTCCCCCTAAGTGTTGGTGATGAATGAATATGAACGGTTAAGGTGCTGATGTAATAGTAGCTTTGACGTCTTCTGACATTCTTCTTTCTTCTGAGAAGAATTGCCTTGATTTGAACAATCTCCCCAGTGTAGAGAAATTGTTTTCTTTAAACAGTTCTGCTTTGACGTTATCATTAACTTTGTTCTTTAATCATTGTTCTTTGTGATGGTAGTGATAGTATGTTGTTGTTGTCTGCATCAAGTCTGCCTCAGGTCTGCTTCGCTGCTCCAGTGTCTCCACGTCATTCTTCAACATGCTCACACGCTCTTTGACATTGGATTTCAGTACTGATGAAGTTCTTTAAGTCTTTAACTTTGTAGATTCTTTGGCTTGACGAAGAATCATTCTGACTTTTGTGTTGCTTTTACATAGAACTTCCATTAGTGATGATGTTGGCATGAGCATGTGAAGAATCTGCACGATCATTCCGCTCCAGAGCTTCCATAAGAAGAAAACATGAAAAACGGTTAGTAATAAGCGGATTCCGGCACTTACAAGTTTGAACTTTGAGAGTGTTAACAACATAGTGTAAAAACACAACTTTAATTCTTACAAAGGCCGTTCCTGAACTGGAGTCCCACACGTGAGATAACGCGATGTACCGAAGTACACCTACAGTTCAGATGAGTCGCTGAGGTACACCGAAGCATCACCTCACGACTGTAGACCGTTTGAGACACACTAAGCGTAATCCACAGGGAGTTACCGAAGTGACCTGCTGTCAAGGCTGTCTGATGTTGACCCTGGCAGGAGTTTCCATTCAATCACTGAGGATCACTATTGTGAACCTCTCATAAATGTTCTCGACAGATTGCTAAGATCTGTGAAGGACTCGATAACATACCACTGATGTTCTTATTGTTGAACACCAAGTGATGAAATGTCAAGTGTACCTAAGAGATCTTTTGATGAATCTCGTGGCTCTAGACTCAATAGTGCATTTTGGTTTTCCTGATCGGAGACTAGGGAGAGGGTCTCCTTCTTCAATATCAGCAATCTCTAAGAGAAAGCCGATAGATTATGTGGGGTTCCCTGTGAGAATGAAACAAGCTTCTGTTGAGAGAAACTTGAGTGGCTAAGAAGGTTTAGTGCATGCGTCACTGGGTCCATGACGACTTTTAATCTTCAATACCGGACTTCATCAAGTGACAACCAGTAGCATATGAATTGAACCCGGTGTCTGCCCTAAGTTGAATAATTTGGAGGGCTATTTCTTTTCACCCTTTTCTTTGCATTTCTTTTTAATTCTTCAACTCATTCTTTCTCCAATTCTCATTTTCTCCTTTTTTTTATAATCGTACTTAAGGACTTCTAAATACTAACTATTTGTGGTGTCCTTGGGTAGATCCCTCCGGCTCTGGCGGATCATAGGACGGTTATTCCTAACCTTAATCACCTTATAACTCCATTGCCATAAAACCATTTTTCATGAAAATCTCTCAAAGTGTTTGTGAATAAAAAACATGTTTGAACATTTCAAGAGTTTTAGATTTTCATAAATACTCCCCTTCCACATGTGCTTAAGAGTTTTTACGAAAATCTACACAGTGAGGGAAGAGTTCGCACTTTTTGAATTGATCGACTCAAGATAGACAATTCCTTGCGAGACACGATTATGTTGCATAGTTAAAGAGATACATTGTCAGCTTTTAGGTAACAACTAGCTCTAATAACTACCTTGAAGATGTGGACAACCCCGAAAGGTTGTCAAACCCGTCACAGTTCATGTCTATCAAGAGCTTCTCGAATAGGTACAATTTACTTGGATAAGTCTTGGAAGACAAATCTTTTCAATGTAAGACTGTTTAGATCCCGTCAATTCATGGGTTGAAGTCTTTTCACACGAGGATTCAATTAGCAAAACACAACATATTTCTTATGACATATTTTCTCCCCCTCAAAAATGGCATATAAATGTTGTTTTTGAAGAAATGTTGAGAATAAATATGACCATTTTGAGTTTTGTGGGAAGATTACACAAAGAACTTTCTGTGAACAAAGTTTTAAGTCAAATACTCCCCCTCAACAAGTGATATAAACGGTTGAGGTTTTGAGAAATCATAAGGGGAAGTACTTGTTCTTTTGAGCAAAACCTTTGAAAAATGAAAGGTTTGATAGGTTTTACTCAAAAGTAAGAAGCTTTCGCTCCTTTTATAAGGATTGTGGCACTGAAGCGTACCACAGGGTCCTTTCTTGACAAGAACAGGTTGTACACTGATATGTGTGCACAAGCCATATTAATAATAAATCACACATCCAAATGTATATGAAATAGAAGCAGTTCAAGGGGTACCAGGAAGTCCATCAATTTTGCCAGGAATGCGAACAGGGCGTTGATAGCCGGCGAGAGCAATCATGGGACGACCACCTACAAAGCTCTCCAGAGTTCTGAACTGGTCCCGTCGATACAACCTTTCATCAATCATAGTGATGATCCTCTTCACATCCCTTCGATCCTGAGAATTCCATCTCTTCTTCGACCCGATGCCTTCATGTATCGCCTTAACCTATAAGCCAAGCCATCCCGAACCTTCTTCAATGTGTGATCCCCAAACTTGTGAAGATCTCTACACGCCATCAAGCAATTTCGTTGAAGTTCACTGCGATAAACTACGCCGAATGGTTTGCTGATGAGGGTGTATTGTGGAAGCTGATTGATGTCGGGAAGTTCTAGCTGAGGTCTGGTGAAGTTGACATGGGTCTGATATGATTCAACAGCCAGTTGTAAGTCTTCTACACGTTCCTTGATCACGATGCTTCTGATGAAGATAAGTAATGACTTGATGAATTCACGTTGTACTTCAGTCGAGAATTATCTCATGCGTCCCTGTACTTTTGCAAGATACATATCTTCAATGTTGTTGAGAGACAAATTCTCAAAGTCCGCTTCACAGAAGGCATAATCCCTTTCGTCTTGTCGTTTGACCACGATATTCCTTAGGAAAGTGTAGTCCCATTTAGACGAAAGATCAACATGTATAATGGCAACGATCCCTTTAGTACTATATACTGCATCTTTAGACTTGCGAACCTGGCAGCTCTTGTAGTAGATTCGTCGGCGTTCTGGCCAATGATGAATCCCGTACAATGCATCGACGTCATACTGTTCCACCCTGTTAGAAAACAAGTGAGTAGCCTTTTCTTCGATGGCTATGCAATTTGAGTATATGGCTGCCGGGAACGAAATCGTAAGTGATGTAGCGTATTTCCTTAAACCATCACCACCGTGTTGAAGAAATTCCAAGTCGTTGTTGAAGAAGTAGCGAAATGGAATTTTAGGCAGATCTGGTTGGCCAATTTTAGGTAGAGGTTTTGACCAATCGGTGTAGTAAGGAGCATTATGTCTTCTGGTAAAGTCGATGTTTGCTTCAGGGTTGAGCCAATCAATGTTGTTGGACATGGCTCGAGCAATGTTTTCAAGGTGATACTCAACCTCGATGGCACTTTCCGAGCTATCTTTTAGCAGTTGAAAAGCTTCATTCTTGATTCGTTTCAACTCTGATTTCGTCATCTTCTTTACACGGAAATTTTCTTGCAGTATCTTTGCATGCTCCAATGTACTACTGTCTTCCAGATCTTGACCTTCAGCTGGGTAGGGAGTAGAATTAACAAGTATAGAAAACCAGTCGTATTCATCTGTGTCATCTTCATCTAGCCATGATATGACGTCAGCCTTAGGCGCCTTCTTCTTCTTTTTCTTAGGCCTAGATGAAGATTCTGGTTTCTTAACTTTGTCGGGAGAGGCGGGTTGTTGTTGGGGCTCATGGAATTCCTCATCGTCACCACCCGTATACTCAAAGTGATCAGTTTTCTGAGTCTGGGGTGGTAACTCAGAAGAATCCTGAGGTTTTTCAGTAGAAGAGCGAGGAGGAGACCTTTGTTGTGATGGAGTCCGTTGGGGTGGAGGTTGCATAGAAGATGATTCACCAGACTTCTTCGGGCGTTTAGGCTCGTCATTCTTATCCTGATCCTTATCTTCATCGTCGCGTGGACGCTTAGGCCTTTCAGCTTCTTCTCTGCATGCTGATTTTAGTTGGTATTCTAGCAATGCTTCAAACAATTTACCTTCGTAGGAGGCAAATGTTGCAGATCGTTTCGACATTTGAGCTACCAGCCGATTAACAATTCAGCATCTGAGAAGATTATGGGATCAACTGGATTGATGTTCACATGCATTGGAGTTGATTTCATAGTCTGTTTGGCCATATGTAAGAGATTCGGATAGAGTTGTTTGGTGAACATCTCCTTTGTAATTCCAGGAACAATGTCAAGAAGGAACTTGTGAGTGTATCCTTTGATCATCTCGTCCATTTTCCCTTGAAGATCATCTTTCATGAGCTTCTGGACATATTCCCTTTCAACTTGCATCTTGTCGTTCTGATCATGAAGATACTGTATCTGATCAGCGAAGAAATTCATTTTCTTGTAGAGCACGTCTTTCTTTCTGACCTGTTTGACAGCTTTAACGATTCGTGTCTTAGCTTGAGAGATCCAAGATGCAGTTGGCTTCTTCACTGATTTGGATGTTGATTTGGTTGATCTTTTTGATGGTGGTGGTGAGGAGTGAGAAGACTAATCTGATGATTATGAGACATGAGGAGACTTGGGGTCCTTCGGTGGTTCAGAAGTTTCCTCCTTAGAACGAGTGGGACTGTCTAGAAGAAATTTATCATAAGCGGTTTCTTCTTCATTTCCAGACATAGTCTTATCATCAGCCTTAGAATCATCAGCAGGAGTTTTCTCAGTCTTATCAGTTTCTGGTTCCTCAGTATCAAAGTTGATGGGGTCCTCAGTCTGTCGTTGTTGTTGTTCGTGGGTGGTGGTAGCACCAGTTCCCTTATCGGGTTGATTAACCGCATCAAGAACTGGTGTGGCTTGAGTACCAGCACTCGAACCTCCGGGGCCACGAGTTTGATCTTTTACAAATGCTTCAGCAAGATGTTTATGTCTGAGTTCCTTCAACTTCCTTTGATATTCCTTTTGCTCATCAATGGGTTCTTCTTCTGAGCTCTCCTTATCATGCTCAATCACTGGAGTTTTCCCTTTTCCTTTATCTGCTGGTGGACTGGGAGGTCTAGCTACTGATGGAGTAATATCGGTTTCCGTTTCAGAGTAGAAGATCTCTTCGTCTGATTGTGTATCTTCAGAGCTTTCGTCCACTAGCTTTCTTGGCGGTTCAGGCTTTGGCACGGGAATGGGAACATCTTCCTTAGAAGGAACAATCCTTTTACGAGGAGGATTACTTTTGGGGAACTTCCTCTGACTCTCAGTGCTTGCAGCACTTCCTGTACTCCCTCTTCTGGTTTACCTTGTAGGTGTACCAGAAGATTTATCATCGAGAAAACCAACTTTGTTCTCTTTCACAGCTACCGAATATCTTTTATAAGAGTAGAGCTGTTTGAGTTCATCTGAGAGAAGGAGATCCGGCAACACAACACCTTGTTTTTTGGTAGTTAACTCCTTAAATCTGACTGTTAGAGTGGGTTCGGACAACACGTCAAGATTGTCGGGGTCATTGATTCTTTTGGGGATATCAGGGTTGTATCCAAGTGCTCTTTGGATCAACAGTTTTGTATATATGATATAAGGAATCTTTGAGCCAAGCTTTTTGAGGAATGTCATCATGTCATCCTATATCAGAGCTTCAAATTCGATGTGCTTCATGTTGATCAGAGCCTAAAAGATTTGCAGTTCCATGAGCTTAGGATGCTCATAGCCACTGTCACGACCAGAAACAGATTTTGTGATGATGATATAAAGGGTTCTCCAATTCTGAGGAATGTTTTTAAGATCCACGTGTGAATGCTTAGCGATAACTCCTGAAGCTTCGTCATACCCAATAAGAATTGCAGAACAGTCTCTTCAGTTGGTGTTGCAACGAACTCGGTAGGCTCGATGTCGGGAATAAGGAGAACATCCCTTAAGTCTACATGTGTGACGGTGACTTGTTTGTGGTTCGGAGTCACTGTCACAGCATTTTGTCCTTTGATCTTTTGCATTGTGTTCCAGAACTGTTGAATGTAGATCTCAGGAACAGTAGCAGAGTGGGAGAGCATGTTCTGATATGGATGGTTCTTCAGAATATCCATAGCAATCAAGCAAGAAGACTCTGAGCAGGTGAGAGTTTCAAAGTCAACACGAAGGTTATTCTTTACAATCTTCATCGGATAACCATTTGGGAAGATATCAGCAATGGTGAGAACATTTGGTGCATCCACATTCATCTGAGAGTCCATGTCAAGATCTGAAATACATTTAGCCAAAAGAACCAACATATCGAAAGACATTATGTTAGTCAACAGATGGTTTTATTGTCTAATTATTGAATGTGATGTGTCAATGATTGTTACGAGTCCAAAATCACTTGTTTGTCCAATAGTCTAATGAAGCCGTGATAAGTTTCGTGAGTTAGTTAACTTTAAGTTTTTAAAGTTTATGTTATCACTTATTTTTCACAACATATTAAACGTTTAAGCTTATTAGTGACATTATTGGTTTCGTGACGTCATGAAGTATTTATTTACAAGTTTGCACGCGTAACAATTCATAATGAAGGTTTAATCAAGGCTTAGGCGTAGAAATGGTAGCTTATGCGTAAACAGGAGTTATACGCATAAAGGCGCAAGCTTATGCGTAGATTCTTGTCTTACGCGTAAGAAATATTACGCGTAGGAAAAGGGGACCTTAAGCGTAGAGCTTACGCGTAAGCGCATATAAAACCTTACGCGTAAGGCTTACTCGTAAGAGTAGACCTTATGCGTAGAGGTCACTGTTTACGCATATCCTTCACAGGATACGCGTAGTCCCTTATGTAGAACCTTACGCGTAAACGTTACGCGTAATATTTCTCTTACGCATAACATGCTACGCGTAAGGTGATCCTTATGCGTAGATGTCTAACAACCTTGATTCTGATTTTTACGTGTAGCAAACAAATTGATGATCCAAAACACGGATTTGCTGAACGATTTTTAAGCGTAGGATGAGTAGGTGAAATATTAAATGTGAGAAATAAATGTGTTTGGTGGAGTGTTTTTATAAAAATAACTTTAAGCTTTTGACAATTTTAGTCCCTCCACCTTTTCCATTTTCATCCAAAGCCTTTTAACTTCCATTTTGGTTACCAAACAAAAGATTTTAAGAAAGAAACTTGACGACACTCCCCCTCGATTTAAGAAATAATGAAAGGTTATAAATTTTAGTCCGAGGAGTGTCAGTGAACCAGAAATGTGACCACCATTATTAAAGAAACAACCGGGAATAGGTAACATGCAAGTACAGTGTTATTTTGTAACAGTTAAGTATTTATTTTCTCCCCCTCAACACTTGATCAAAAAAATATTGAATTTTGAAAGATTTGAGTGTTGACGGAAGAAATGTACTTGCCATGTTTGAAGAAATGTAGATAGAAGAATATTTTTGTTGTTTTATCACGTTTTATATTTTTGTATTTTGTTTTTGAAAAATATTTACAAAAGAGATTTTGGTGTTTGACTGGTTTCTAAGACTGTTTTAAGAGTTCATCCAATTCCTCTTGAGTCAAACACCACATACCAATCCGGTGGACCAACTCATTAAACCTAGCGGGAGGCAAGGCTTTGGTGAGTAGATCTGCCAATTGGTATTCTGTACCCACGAAGTATAATTCAACAGTACCCTGTTCCACGTGGTCCTTGATGAAATGATAACGAAGGTCGATGTGCTTTTGTGGAGTTTGATAAGACTCCTTGAGATCGTTTTAAGCCTCTAGGGTTAACAATAACAATGACAATAAACTTGGTACGCATCGGAATAAAACAAAGCATAGTTATTGACACAAGGTTTATCTTAATAATCACTCCAAGCCTCAAATATTATTTGATCGGAATAATACGGTTACACTAAACTTGTAACAGGAATCAAGAGATTCTTGAAGCTAAACTAAACAAACTCTAAACCCTAGACGTTTATACCCTACGTCTAGGTTACACACACACACCTTTAGACTACATTATGGAAGACTTAATTATAAAACCTACACCACATGTCCTCTTTATATACTAGAGGATTAGGGTTTACAAATCTCTACAAAGGACTAATTAATAAATCTTCTTTTGCAAGCAAGTCCTTCCATCTTTTTGTAGGTTTCATCTTTGTCACTTTAAGCCCTTGATGTTTCATTCTTTATTCTTTTGCATCATCAAATCAATAAACCCAACAATCTTCCCCTATTTGATGATGACAAAACAAACACGGTTCTTGTACGAACTTCCCTAGACGAAGTAGAGAAATTGAGATAATTAAATCTCGCCATGAATGAAAAAATCTTGTCTTCCTTTGTCTTCCCCTTAATCCATGCCATGCCACTCAAACATCTCTTCCCCTTTTTGTTATCAACAAATAGGGAACGTATGCAAATAATGATCTTGACCACCACGAACCAATATCATACTTCCAATCTAAGTATTCCAATGTCTCAAATTACCCTCCATGAAGTTTTTCGCAACTAAAAATGAACTTGAAACAGTAGAAATCTAAACCATCAGTAGTAATACTAATCAATAGTAGTAAGAATCAAACACTTCCCCTTAAATGGTGCATGAACATCAAATCTGTAAGCTCCTTGTAATGATCACTTGTGAAGAAAACCAAATATAACGAATTTGATGAAGAAGTAAAATAACCCAAACTTGTATCTTATGTCTTGTTTATCCACATGACTCCAAACTTATACTAACACCATATAAGTAGACCGCAATCTCTTGACAAAATCTTCATCTTCAATGAGACACTGAGCACTACAATGTAACTCGTTTAAGTGATAGTTAACTAGGTCTTCATCCATCCACCCCTTGACCTATGAAAACTAGATTTTGCAAGTCTTTGTCAACATCCTTTAAGCACGAACAAGTTACCTTAAAAGTAGGTATAATACTTTTAAGATATGATAAAACACGTATCCAAGTAATTCCACTTCACCTTCAAATAAGTGATAAGCAATTTTCTTCGTAATCAATTATGCAATAAATCTAAAAAAAAACGAGATTTTTAAAACATTTAAGAACAAATTCCAACCTCCTTGTGTGCGTGAACCAATCTCCTGTGTGTGTCGCCAAAATTCTCAGTACCAAAAACTTGTACAACTTCCCCTCAATTCCAAAAACTATTCGAGAACCAAAAATATGTACCATCCGATATCAAATAAAACTAGCAGTAGAAATAATATATCGGATAATATTGTTATACGTTTGCTTTATAACTGACCAAATGATACTTTATTGATCCACTAGAGATAATCATCCATGACCCATCACATATCCACTAAGCCATCTCAATAGTTTAAGAGTAATACGAGCAAACCATGAAGTATATATCGAATATTGTATGTAGAAGCACGTACCCATGATCCTAGGTCATAATATATTAAATATTAGCCAATCACAATCAGTACACCTGTTTACCTTCACAACATGCAGATTTTGAATCCCATCAGCACCCTCGATATAATATTTGAACAATCATGTTAGCAACAGTATTACCTATGAACAAGTTTGAATGGGTCGAGCAAGTTTGCGAGATTATTCCATAAGCCAAGCCATCATCCATTGAACACAAACCCTCCAAATCACCACTCATAAATAAACCTTGAAAGCAGTGGTAACTTACCGTACAACAGTGGAAACCAAAAGACGAGCAGTGGTAACTTGAATAAGCTAGCAGTGGAACCGAGTACTAGCAGTGATTACAACCTCGAGCAGTAGTTACATTATGCTAGCAGGGGTTTCGAGAAGCTTGGCAGTGGTTTCGATTAAAGCTAGCAGTGGAATACAAAACGAGTAGCCTAGCAGTGGTTTCGACAATGTAACAGTAGTTAGTGACCTCAATGAACTAGCGGCACATGTTCATAACTAGCAGCAGATAGATAGTAACTAGCGCATATCTTTAATGAAACAACAGTAGATTAAGCCCAACAGATTGCGTAGCAGCAGATTCTGAGATAGCAGCAGATAATCAAGAACAAGTAGCAACATGTTACAATCCTTGGCAGCATAAAGTAGTACCAATAGAGCAGTAGAAAACCAACATGTAGCAGCTAACAATGTTCAAAAGAAGACCTATCTCAAAGTTAGGGTTTAAACCTCGTGCGAATTAATTCCTATCTGTAATGAAGAATCATCACCATAATGAAGAATCATATGTGAATAATGTACAAGCGACAAAATTAATTGTAGTAAAGCCAGATGCATCAATCTAAATATATAAATGGCACATGCACTATTACTGGCCAAGAATGATATACCAACACCGACAAGATCAAAAGTAATTAATGATCCATCAGGTTTAGTAAAATATTAAGTACCATGCAAGAAAATCCAAGATACCATTCAGTAATAACTACAATTGGAGAAGCACGAATCAAAGATTTGCCGTCATTTGTCGCCAAGAGATAGATCCATTATGATTTGAGGAATAACCATACCCACGATTTAGAATCAATGAATTGGTAACCAACTCACAATGTGAATAGATTAAGAATTAAAAGCATTAAAAATCAATTAAAGAATTCGTGGGATAAAACTGCTCTTTGTTGCCAAAAACCCAAAAAATTCGAAAAGTATTACCTCCTTCTGCAGCCAACTTCGACCGCATGTAACTTTCACATAAAAGCTCAGATCGACGATCCCTCCGGTGAAACGTTAGATGGATATACAGATAACGTCTACCAAAAATTTCGTCACGATCCAACGGTTAAGGAAAAAGTTATGATCGTTAGAAAACAGTGCTGCAGAAAAGTTGCGAATTTTTGACAGCTTCGAATTTTTCTTCCTTCTTCACCAAGAAAACCTTGTGAATCCCTAGGTAACGAGCTCCCCGAGCTTTGATACCAATTGTGGAGTTTGTGAGAACTCCTTTAGATCGTTTTGAGCCTTAGGGTTTAACAATAACAATGATTATACGCAGCGGAACATAGAACAAAACATTAATTGTTATTGACACAAGGTTTGTAAAACCTACATTATGGAAGACTTAATTAGAAAACCTACACCACATGTCCTCTTTATATACTAGAGGATTAGGGTTCACAAATCTCTACAAAGGACTAATTAATAAATCTTCTTTTGCAAGCAAGTCCTTCCATCTTTTTGTAGGTTTCATCTTTGTCACTTTAAGCCCTTGATGTTTCATTCTTTATTCTTTTGCATCATCAAATCAATAAACCCAACAGCTTTGATTTCGAATGTTGAACTGAGTTGCACGAGATCGCAATAGCACTCCGATTGTCGCAGTACATTGGGATTCTGTCAAATACGTAACCATAGTCTTTGAGTTGTGTTCTCATCCAGATGACTTGAGCACAACACGCCGACATGGCTACATATTCTGCTTCGGTTGATGACAGCGATGTACAATCCTGCTTCTTTGATTGCCAAGACACCAGTTTATCACCAAGAAATTGTAGTGCTCCTGAAGTACTTTTTCATGAATCTAAACATCCTGCGTGATCAGCATCTGAAAAAGCGATTAGTTCAAAACCAGAATCCTTCAGATACCAGATCCCCAAGTTAATGGTTCCCTTGATGTATCGGAGGATTCTTTTAGCCTCAGAGAGGTGGGTTTCAGTTGGTCTTGACTGATAACGGGAGCAGAGATAAACGGCAAAGACAATATCAGGTCTGCTAGCTGTTAGATACATGAGAGACCCAATAATACTACGGTATTTGGTAGGGTACACCAATTTCCCATGTAAATCAGCGTCTAGCTTCTTGGTATGAGTCATTGGTGTGGCATAAGTGTCACAAGTTTTCATTCCAAATTTGTTTAACAATTCAAGGGCATATTTGGACTGACTCAAGAAAATACCACGGGGTGATTGATGAACTTGCAGTCCTAGAAAGAACGTAAGTTCACCCATCATGGACATTTCAAAATTTTTCTTCATTAGTTTTGCAAAAGCGATTGAGTACTTTTTATGTGTAGACCCAAAAATGATGTCATCCACGTAAATTTGAACAATTAAGATATGTGCCCCGTGATATTGTATGAAAAGAGTAGGGTCAACCGAACCTTTGGTGACATTATTGGCAATGAGAAAAGATGATAGCTTATCGTACCATGCCCGAGGAGCTTGTTTGAGACCATACAGAGCTTTGTTCAGTTTGTAGACATGGTTCGGAAACTCGGGATCGACGAATCCTTCTGGTTGGCTTACATAAACCGTTTCTTTCAGTTGTCCATTTAGAAACGCAGTTTTGACATCCATCTGAAAGACCGTCATATTCATATGAGCCGCGAACGCTAGAAATACCCGAACAGCCTCAAGACGAGCAACCGGAGCAAATGATTCTTCAAAGTCAATACCCTCCTCCTGTCGATAACCCTTAGCCACCAGACGTGACTTGTTTCTGATTATGTTCCCTTCAGCATCCAATTTGTTCTTCCAAATCCATTTGAGACCAATGACGTAGACCCCTGTTGGTCTTTCAACCAGTTCCCATACTTCAAGACGTTTGAATTGGTTGAGTTCTTCTTGCATGGATTCAATCCAGTTGTCTTTTGTCATTGCGTCTTTAATGTTTTTAGGCTCAGATTGGCAGACAGTGAGTGCATAAATGCAATGTTCACCATCTGTGTGAAGACGTTGTCTCATAACGACTGGTTGATTTGGGTTGCCAATAATATTTTCTAGAGGATGGTCTTTTTTCCATCGATGTGTAGAGGGTTGATGTTGGTATACATTGTGCAGATTTTGAGGATTCAAATGGCTTGTTGAAGATTCCGCGACATCTGGTGCAGCAGTCTCATTAGCAAACGGGTTAAAGAACGCATTTGGATCAAAATCTGTAGGTGGAGGTACTTCATTAAGGACATCATTAGCCGTTTCATCATTGTTGGTAGCGGTTTGTTCAACTGTTGTGGTAGAGTCAACTGGTGGTGCTTCTTCAACCGTAGTTGTTGTAGCAGGTGTATCAGGTATAAGAGTAGTATCAGGTTGAGCAGCGGAAACAGCGGATACACCTGGAGCACGTTCATCAATATCGTCACTGAACAGCGGAGCAAAGAGTCTTTCCATTTGTTGACGAGTAAGCTGGGGTCTTTGTTCAGCTGATGATGGGGTTTGAGGGAAGTTTATGCAGTTGTGACCGGGTTCCAAGCTGTTATACTCAGAAGCCATTTCCGTAAGTTCATCAAAATGAGCATGAATCGTTTCCATAACCTCCTTTGTTTGACGATTCCAGATTCGGAAACCTTTAGAATTATCACAATATCCAATAAAGACTCCAATGTCAGCTTTGGCTTTGAGCTTTCCAAAGTCATCACGATCATTATTCGGATAGCAAAGAGATCCAAATACATGAAAGTGTTTGATATTCGGTTTTCTGTTGTGGACAAGCTCGAAAGGTGTTTTGTTGTGGCGTTTTGTAATCATAGAACGGTTTTGAGTATAGCATGCAGTAGATACAGCTTCTGCCCACAAGTAATCTGGGAGTTTAGCATTGATTAACATTGTTCTTGCAGCTTCCACTAACGTTCGGTTTCGTCTTTCAACAACTTCGTTTTGTTCTGGTGTACGTGCAATAGATGTCTGATGCTGAATTCCCACTTTCTCATAAAATTCACGAAGAGTTTTGTTAACAAATTCAGTTCCTTTGTCTGTTCTTATTTGTCTAACGGTGTTTCAGAGCTGAACCTGTATTTTCGTGAGAAAGGTGATGATCATCTGTGGAGCTTGGTCTTTGCTTCGAAGAAAGTAGACCCAAGTCCAGCGTGAATAGTCATCAACAATTACTAAGATGTAGCATTTTCCATTGATCGTTTGCACGCGCATCGGGCCACACAAATCCATGTGAAGAAGATGAAGCACATGCTGAGAGCTGTGTTCCACCTTTGAAGGAAAATGAGCACGAGTGCTTTTCCGTTGTTCACAAGCTGAGCAAAGGTGATCTTTAGAATACCGGAATCGTGGGAGTCCTTCAACTAGTTTGTGTCGAGCAAGGTTGGTGATGGTTTGAAAGTTTAGATGTGAGAGACGACGGTGCCATAGCCAGGATTTTGTAGATGTTGCCTTTGAAAGTAAGAAGATGGGAGATGAAGCAACCATGTCTTGCATAGAGATTGTGTAGAGACTAGAATTACGCGAGCTAGACATAAGGTCGTTTCCGTGTAGATCACGAATGAAACAAGATTTCTCCCTGAAAGCAACCTCCAAATCTCCATCACAGAACTGACCTACTGAAAACAGATTGTGACCAAGGCCTTCCACATAATAAACCCTGCTAATTTCGATGTTTCCATTGATATAGTCTCCGTAGCCCATGATAGCTGCGAAGTGATCATTCCCGAATCTGACAGTGCCAATGAACTTTGCAATAAAGTTTGATAACAGTTTAAGATTGCCTGTCATGTGTCGGGAACATCTGCTATCAACAATCCAGAGAATGATCTGTATCACCTGCATTACACACAGACGACACAGATGGAATAGAAGTAGATGTGGAACCCGAAATGTTAGAGGGTTCCGGAGCAGTTATAGTAGACATACACACATCAATAACTTTAGGCATCCATTTAAATTCTAGTGTGTTATATATCCATTTCTGCCATCTCCAACTAGTATTTGCTTTAGTCTTAGTGAATGCACTAGGTGGTACTACATTCTTTGGAGGTGAAACTGGAGCTACAGGGACAACAATGCGTTTCTTAGAATCTAAAGAGGGCGGTCTACCAAGCACAGACTTAGAATGATTAGTGGGCCTAGAGGTATTTCGATTATTAGGATTCCTTAAATGAGAGATGATAGCTTTAGCAACACATTTGTCATGACAATCAGAATTCATACTTTTACGACAAATAACACAAGGTGCATCAGACTGAATATCGAAAGTACTTAAAGGTTTAGCATTCGTTACATCACTATTTCTATTACATTTGCCAGACGCAATATTTATAGTGGAAGCAACGTGAGTCTTATTCATAGTCCTAGGGTGTTCTTCTACTTCAACATTCTTTATTGTTCTTTTCTTAGGTCGCAACTTCCTATTCTTCCTTGTATTGCTCCTAGGCTGTGAAGTGCGGACGTTTAGAAAAGAGGCAACTATTCCTGTTTTAGTAGAAGGAAGCACGTTAGCAACTTGTGATTTGGCAATAGGGATTCTAGGTTCACGATTACTAAGTGTTACTGGTGCTATTCTCTTAATCACGGTAGGCGGAAGTTGTTCATACTTTCCTAACATTTCTCTTAACTTAAAGATAGTGTGCACCAATTCTTGATTTTCAGAACGAAGATTTCTCGAAAAATTCATGACTTCCTTAGTGTGTGCAAGAAAATGATCAAGCTCGTTTGATGCTTCATCCTGAGTCTTTTTAAGTAAATCAAATATGACACCATATTCCTGTTTAACTTTTACAAGTTCTTGTTCGTATTTTGAGATTTGACATTTCAAAGACACGTTTTGATCATCCAGTTGCTCAAATTTTGGATTAAACGTTTTGGATTGCAACTGGTTGATTTTGTTTTGCAAAGCAAGTTCACGATTGTGACAATCTTTTTGACACCATTGAAGACGACGTTTTGCATTTGAAAGCTCGTTAATCAATCGTTCATTTTCAGCTTTTAAAGACTCGATCTGATGCACATTATCAGAATACTCAACAGTTACCACAGAATCAACAGTATCAGCAGAGATATAATCAGATGCATATGACAAAGAATTCAATAACACAACATTATGGGCATCAACACAGATAACATCTTCTAAGAGTCGATCAACATCTTTTCTCAACATTTTCTTTTTACGTTTAGTATTAGAAATAGATGTTTCTGTTTTCTCGAAAATGACCTTCATTAATCAAAGTTCCTTATGAAAGTCCCGTTCCCAAGACAATGCACAATGTTTCAAATTTTTAACATTTGGTAAAAGATTTTTCTGAAAAATGTCTCTTTGTTCTCACGCCAGAGGCGATTGAAAATGTTGAACTTTGATTTCAGAATGATATTCTATCTCATGTTGTAAAAGTTTGAGTTCAGCCATGAAAAGGTCAAAATATCTAAGAATTTTGCGATTTTCAGTTTTTGAATTTACTTCACTGATGGAAGGTAAAGGACCATAAATTTGTACATAATCTGGTTGGGGATTAACATTAGAAGACTCAGACGTTTTTATGATAATCCTTGGTGTGTTAGAAGAATCCGTTGGTGTGACGAAAGTGACCGCTTTTGAATAGTTAAAAGGTTTGTTGTAAACAACAGTTTCTAATTTTGATCGACTCTTGTCTTCTGCATCTAATTCCTCTTGACGATGATATTCAACAACGCTCATAACAGAATTATCAATTTTATATTCTGCACTGGAAACTTCAGGATTTGGTTTGAATGCTTTGGTTGAAAGCTTAGGTTTGTAATCTGCAAGATTCGGTCCATATCCATTTGGATTGGGTTTTAAAGTAAACTTTTCAATAGCTGAGACCGACTCACCATGTTTGTAAACAACAGTTTTAAACTCTTTAAGTTTGTTTTGCAAGCCGAGAATTTCTTCAAGATGATCATCTATTCGTTTCATTGAATGCTTTTTGTATGCAGAGAACTGTTTTTGACAAGTTAATAACTCAGCCTTAGCTTTTTGATTTTCCAAGGTGAGAGCGTTAGTTTGCTTTTTATGTTCATGTTTCAGTTGTTCTATTTCAGACAACAAAGCATTCTTCGAAGCGGCTAGATCACGCATCTGTCTCTCTAAATATTTTTCGTTTTGATGAGATTTAGCAAAGGCGGCTTCAAAACCTTTTTCACGTTTTTCTTGAGTTTTGAAAAAGTTTAGTTGCTTTTGTAAACATTCAAAATCCTTGGTTAACAGTGCATTTTTACTTTTCAAGTCCTGATTTACTGCACGACATTTCTCCACTATGGATTGTTGGTTTTTAAGCCACAGATCAACATCTGGACGAGGAAAAAGTTCGGTGTGTTCAACGTGAGTCACAACATGATCATTATTTAGATCATCAAGTATAACCACGGAGTCAATTTGATTATCAAAGGAAACCATAAGGTCATCTTGATCGTCAAATGTAACTACGGGGTCTAGTTGAAAATCATCGGAATGAGATGTGGACGACTCATTTTGAACATTCTGAGCCTTGCCGGATTCAGATGTTGGCGGAGATATTAGATCAGAGATAAATATGGTTTGTTCGGGTACCTGAGACAAGCCATCAGTGTCATACATTGGGCCTGTGTCACTCATGTGTAACTCATGCCTATTAGCCATCAACATAACAGCTGCATTGGCCTGCAAGTCCTCCATATCATCATCTGAGTCTGCATCTGCCATAAAACTGTGTTCTTTGTCTGTGAGAGTTCCAACAGGTTCATCCTTAAGAGACAAAAGTAAAGCCTCCTTGTGATAAGCACTGCCCCTAGTCCTCGGCTTTGGGCATGCATTAGCCAGGTGTCCCTTCTCATTGCAGTTGTAGCATCGAAGACCATTCAACCCATTCTGAGCATTTCCCTGTTCCACCACTTGAGCTCTGTTGTTATTCCTACCCATAGCATTAAACCCTTGACCACCGCCCATCTGACGACCATAACCACAATTCTGAACTTCAACTCGTCCATTGTTCACAACAGCCTGATTCCTTGTGTTTGATGAGGAACAAATGCGATTGTTGGATTTGTTTGTATAACGGCCAAAAGCATTAGCAATCATAACAAATCCTTGTTGCAATGCTTCGAACGGATCGGATTCCTCATTAGCTTGACTATAAAGTGCCTGATCATTGTTGTTGTTGTAAGGAACCAATTGATTTTGTTGAGATTGCTGTGATTGATCATTTGGTGTGATTGTGGCAGTTGGTTGAGTTGCTGGTTGAGGAGGATAACTGTTTTGAGCATACAAGGCAAGTTGTTGATTTTCCGGATGTGAAGGTGAAGCAATTTGAGCACGGAGAATCCTTTCCTTATCAACTTCCTTTTGATGAGGCTTCAAGTAATCGTACAACAATCCGTATGTCGAATGATGCATGTTCTTTGCTTGACGGAGAAAAATGACATACTTCTCCCATTCAGGACCAAGACTACTCAGGAACTTAGTATTAACTGCAATTCTTGGCATGATGATGTCGTGTTTATCTAAATCATTTATGATGTCTGAGAATCGATGATGATAAGACTCTAGCGTCTCGCCAGGTTCAATCATGAAGTGTTCATAAGCCAAGTAA
Organism: Chrysanthemum seticuspe; assembly: GCA_019973895.1. Lineage (NCBI taxonomy): Eukaryota > Viridiplantae > Streptophyta > Magnoliopsida > Asterales > Asteraceae > Chrysanthemum > Chrysanthemum seticuspe. The sequence goes on from BPTQ01000004.1 coordinate 108,942,600, forward strand.
ATTTTGGATTCCATATCCTCCTGATTGAGTGCAGATCCTTCCATAAGAAGATGAATATGTTCCCACATCACCTTTGCAGTCTTTTGAGCATCAACACTTCGAAGAATTGGGTTTGGTAATCCTAAAAGGATATATTGCATTGCAAGCTCATCAGCTTCATAGTGTAGAAGTTCTTTTGCATTCAGGTCTGCAACAGTAGCAATGTTTGATTGTTCATCTCTTGGTGGATTAGCATTTGGATCTCCGGGTACAATGATAGTAGGCATCTGAAATGGACCTTCCAAGATAACTTCTTTAAGAACTTTCCATGTGGTTTCTTCAGATCACAAAATCTAAAGAACCTAATCACCCATTGATCGTAGTTTCCTGGAGTGAGCATTGGAGGTCTATCAAGTGATCCAGCCTCATGAATTGATTGTTGGCTGCTTAAAGCTTCACACATCTTCGCAAACCAAGTGGGTTCCTTCATAGTGTTCCTTGATGGATGTTGATTGAAATCGTTTGTGTAGGGTTGAACTTGAAGACTTGGTGGTGGTTGAACCATTTGAGGTTGTGGAATTGCTGCAAGTTGTGGAGTATGTTATTGATTAAATTGTTGTTGACTCTGATACCACTGTTAGGTCACTAAGTTTACAACACAAGCACAATAGAAAGAGATAGAGAAGAGAAAGAGGTCGGATGAACTGTTAGGAATTAGAAATTCCAGGTATTAAAGAGTCGGTCACCTCAAGTATTTGTAATCGTTAGAAAGCTCGTAGTCGTAGTTCTTTTAAGTTAAGTAGTATTTAGTTAAGTAACACCGTGGAGGATGAACGGGTCTTTACCCACTGTATGCCTGATCCACAGCCCGATGTGTGGCATTTTATGTAAGACTATAAATACTCTCTACCTCCCAAGGTAGAGAGTTGGAGCTCATAATAATATCTTTCACTTTCTCTCACTAAGTTCCCTAAACCTCTAACTTTCTCTCTCTAGAATTCCATTTATACGCCACTTTGTGTTATGGTTTGATGTGTATGTGAAAACCAATATCTAACAATTGGTATCAGAGAGCCATGGTTAGATCATATCGTGCACATCTTTGGATTTCTAGTGGTTTTTAGGTGGTTTTTGAGTTTGAAAAAGTTTAGTGGTTTATGCATCATTTGGTTGATTTCTTGTGGTAAAGCTTGGATTTTGTTAGTACTTTTATGTTTAGAATCATCACAAGTGTTTAGGTTTTCATTTGGTAAGCTTGAATCATCTTGGTTGGGTTGTTTTTGGATTAAAAAGTGATGTTTATGTGGTTTTTCTTGCTAGCGACTTGATATACGGATTTATTTCTTCGTAGCGACTTGCTTCACAATTTTGTAGCGAGCGACTTAGACCTAGCGATTAACAGTACAAGTAGTGGACTCTCCACTATGGGTAGCGACTTGGTGGTAGCGACTTGGTCTGTAGCGAGTTGCTCTTTAGCGACTTGAATCTTTAGCGACTTGTGTAGCGAATTGCTGCCAAAATTTTGCTAGCGACTTGAGGCTTAGCGAGTTACTACTTAGCGACTTGCATTTGTCTAGCGACTTGGTGGTGTAGCGAATTAGGTGTTAGCAACTTGGTGCATTATCTTCTAGCGACTTGGTTGATTTTTACGAAGAAGAGGTTTGACCGAAGTTGACTTTTTACGTCAAAACTTCAAACGGCCACAACTTTTGATCCGTAACTCCGTTTTCAGCGAAATACCTGTCAAAACGACCGGAACAGGCTGAATATTGTGAGGTTTCACCACGATGTCGTGAAAAGAATTTTTCGAGGCCCAAATCCTCTACGAAAGGAAGTTATTGAGCTTTTAAGTTTTTAGACCTAAATTTCTCCATAAAATCGTGCAACAACCAACCCAAATCACAACCAAACAACATCTCTGCTTATCCCACAAACAATCATAACACCTAACACACAATTGTCTATCATTGTGTCGATCCATCAGTCGTCTTAACACATTCCATTGGTCATTGCTTAACGGTTTGGTCTTGATTTTAGTAAAATCCCGCGAAAGATTCTATTTCTCGGTTTAAATCATAGACTTGTAAAATCCCGTGCATTCTACCACATCATGTCTTACTCTACTGACCCAGTGATTTCAGAAGTGCTTAAATTGTATGATGCTGTGGATAATAATGATAATGGATGCTACACTGAACGATTAAAGATGTTTGAATTAAACAACGAGGATGTGAGATCTTCATGTTCTGAGTACAATGAGAATGAATTGCACCTGCTACAGAATGCCATGCAAATGGAATGCAGCATTGAGCCCTATCAACTACTTCATCTGCACCTCATACAGTTGTTATCCATAGATGGGGATCGAACATGTAGTACTCTTTTCCGCCAGGACTTACCTACATTGACAAGAAGCTTGCTGTTGAACTTAGAGCATTTAAAGCTGCAACTTACTAATGAAGAAGTTCAAAAGGATGGTTCCAGTGCAGCTCTTCAAGTAATCTACAAACAATTTCAGCCATTCATCAGTGGGGAATATTCAGCAGATTACGATCAACACTTGACTGGAATTTCCTTCAAAAAACATACTGGAATGGAAATTCAGGAATTCATTGAGACATTTATCCAACTCATGGATAATGTGAAAAAGTACATTGAGGAAACTGCACAAAAAGATGAAAAAGTGAATGAGTGTCAGGTGCAGTTGAGAGATTGTTGTGATAAGTTGGGTAATGTATCTGTGGAAGAATCGGGTGTTGCTGAATGCAGAATGTTAGAGACAACAAATAATGATGAGTCGGACAATGCTAAAATAGAATCTTCATGCTCATGTTCACAAGAGAGAGAGTTGCACCAGTCACAACCCATGCAAGCTAATGCAAAGGAACGCTCCATGGAAGCTTCGGATGTACCCAAGATAGAGATGCACCGGCCACAACCTGTGCACGTTAATGCAGAGGAAAGTTGCATGAAAGTGTCTGCAGTACCTAGGTATGCATCTTCTTCTCAAAATGATGATTATGAATTGCATGAGTACACTGCATTTGTGCCTGATGATTCCTTGACCACTGAACTCAATACCTATAAGGATCAAGTTGCCATATACGAACAACGTGCTAAGTTTGAACTTACCACTCGTGAGCAGGAGATGGATATCCAAATGCGTACAATTATTAGAAAAAGTAATTTTAGAGAAGAAGTATTAAAACAAGAGTTAAACTCCTTACAAGAAAAGCTTTCCAAAACTGCTAAGCAAAAACATGAACTTCAAGAAAATGTTAAAATGCTTAAGCAAGAATTCAAGGCTAAGGAATCAAAACTTTTGAATGATTTTTCCAATCTAAAAACTTTGAAAAACAAGCTTGAAAATAAGTTGTACGTACAAGGGAATACCATTCAAACTGCTCACATGATCACTAAGCATCGAGTCTTAAGCGATAAGCATAGCATTCCCCTTGTTGAAGAACCAAATCCAGAGGTAATTAAAAAGGCTAGAAATGCTCATAAGGTGCTTTATGATGGTAATGAAATCCTTAAGCCTAGGCAGAAACCTAGTTGCGTTGAGTGCACTGAGGAAGATAAGAAATCTGATGAAGTCACTAGGGAGAAAATGAATAAGAAGTTAGAAGATCCTGAGTGTAAAAAGAATAACATAACGATCAAACCCCATAATTACACTAAAGAAAATTGGATCTCCTTGAACAAGTTTAAGCCTCAGACTCTATTAACCCCTGAACAAGTGTTCTGGAAAAAGGATTTAGATAAGCAAAAAGCAGAGAATCTTGTTGTAACGAACCCTCCCCTTAGGAAAATGCCTAGAGCGACTGTGTATCCTCCGAATACACCAATGCATCTTGTTCCTAGAACAATTGCCACTAAAAGCAAGACCTTAATTAGTCAATATGTTATCTTTCAACTATTTGTTGACTTTGAGAAAACTTGCAAGAAAAGGATCACACCCACTGGTATTACTGAAGGAGAAAGGGGTTTTGAGCAAACTAAAGAATGTTATTTAACTGAAGTCATGCCTTTCTTTAAACAACTAAAAGATCATTTTGAGAGTCTTAAAAAAGGAATGAATTCAGACATTAAAGAAATGGAAAAGGAATTTGATGCAATGATTGTTGAGGTTAGTGATTATGAGAGAGAATTAAAATATAATGAGATTGAGAGGAAGAACTTGCATACACTGAATGAGAATCTGATTTCTGAATGTATTGCTCAAGATGTGTTTTTCACTGCTACAAATTGTTCCATTAATGCTTCTCAATTTCATGAATTATCTGTTGCTCTGAAAGTCTCCCATGATCGTGTCATTGAGCTTGAAACAACAAATTCAAAATTGCATGAGAAAATAGAACAGGATGATCATGATAACTTGGTCAAACATTATTCTAAATTAGAAGTTGAACATCTTGCTTTGCAATTAAAACATCAACATCTCAAAGAAAATGTTAAAACCTCAAATATCAAGACATCCTCTGATGCTCCTGAGTTTGATGCAGTTTTTGAAATTAGCAAACGTGATGAACAAATTCGAGCTCATTATAACACGATCAAAAGATTGAAAGCCCACATGATAAACAAATTGAAAAGATAACTTCTTTACTTAACGATATTGAGAATCTGAAGCGTGAGGTGAAAGGAAAGTTGCCAATCCCAAATTGCAAATACTCTGTTCCGTTAAACCCTAACCGTTGAAAGGAAAGTGGAGTGCGAAGTCTAAGAGTTATAGCAAT
>BPTQ01000004.1:108947327-108960585 GCA_019973895.1 Chrysanthemum seticuspe
CGTAAGAAATCAAACGAGTTTTGGAGAAAGGGGAAGTCAATATGGCCACCCACACTAGGAAAAGAATGTTCAAAAGAGTTTTAGTTGTTTATCAACTTTCTATTGTATAAGTGACTAATTCCAGAACGAAAATCACCGTTCTCTAGATCCTTGATTCACGTAACCACATAATCCTCCTATGTGTCAACTAAATCCGTCAAAGGATGTTCCCCCTAAGAAAAGTTGTTCTAAAAGTCGAAAAACGTAAAGGTATAGGAAAAAAGTCTTGTGAACAAGTCCCCAATTATCTCAGACTCCGAATTTGAACAAGTTCCTCTAGGTTAAAAGAAATCACATTAATACCCCAAACTAGCAATACAATAAGAAAAGATGAAGTCACTAGGGAGAAAATGAATAAGAAGTTAGAAGATCCTGAGTGTAAAAAGAATAACATAACGATCAAACCCCATAATTACACTAAAGAAAATTGGATCTCCTTGAACAAGTTTAAGCCTCAGACTCTATTAACCCCTGAACAAGTGTTCTGAAAAAAGGATATGGAAATGCAAAAAGCTGAAAATCTTGTTGAAAAGAATCCCCCTTGTAGGAAACTGCCTAAATCAACTGTGTATCCTCCTAATACACCAATGCACTTAGTTCCTAGATCTCTTGCCACTAAAAGCAAGACCTTAATCAGTGAATATGTTATCTTTCAACTATTTGTTGATTTTGAGAAAACTTGTAAGAAAAGGATCACACCCACCGGTATAACTGAAGGGGAAAGAGGTTTTGAGCAAACTAAAGAATGCTATTTAACTGAGGTCATGCCTTTCTTTAAACAACTAAATCAAGATGAATGTTTTTCACTGCTACAAATTGTTCCATTATGCTTCTCATTTCATGATTATCTGTTGCTCTGAAAGTCTCCCATGATCGTGTCATTGAGCTTGAAACAACAAAATTCAAAATTGCATGAGAAAATAGAACAGGATGATCATTGATAACTTGGTCAAACATTATTCTAAATTAGAAGTTGAACATCTTGCTTTGCAATTAAAACATCAACATCTCAAAGAAAATGTTAAAACCTCAAATATCAAGACATCCTCTGATGCTCCTGAGTTTGATGGCAGTTTTTGAAATTAGCAAACGTGATGAACAAATTCGAAGCTCATTATAACACGATCAAAAGATTGAAAGCCCAAATTTCACAACTGAAAGGTGAAAAGAAGGATGTGACTGGTTCCCATATGCCTCCACCTTTAGATTCTCAGAATTTCCAACTTCAAAACATAATTGATAACTTGCAAAAGGAAAATGATTGTTGTAAAGCTGAAATTTCAAAGGTTAATGATCAAAACAAAGAGTTATGTGATTCATTTAAAGTTAATCATGATAAACAAATTGAAAAGATAACTTCTTTACTTAACGATATTGAGAATCTGAAGCGTGAGGTGAAAGGAAAGTTGCCAATCCCAAATTGCAAATACTCTGTTCCTAAGGTTTCTGCTTGTGATAAATATGCTATCGATATGTTATATATTCCCCCGCCCATTAGGAATAATGAACTTGCACATAAAGCATATCTCTCATACCTTAAGGACAGTTTGAAGGGTCTCCGTGAGATTGTTGAAGATGAAAGATTAGAAAAACCTTTTGATAGTACTATAGCCTATGCCTGTATGGATGCCAAACGATCTCAGGAACTCTTAGAGTATGTAATTGTCACAAGTCCGAAATCCAGCAATAGGCGAGATAGAATAGTTGTGCCTTGTTCTATGCCTAAAGCCAAGCATGTGACCCTTGATATGCCTTGTTCCATGTCAAAATTCAAGCAAGCAACCTGTAATGTACCTCCTAGAATTTCAGATCCCAGCACTTCTAGACCAGAAATGCAGAAAGTAGTGAAGCCATGTAATGTTCCCATCGTTACTTCTACAGATGTTAAGATTGACACTAAAGTTAGTGGGTCAAAACCTAGAAGCAATGCAAAGAAGGATAGGATTACGCAAACTAAAAGTGTTCATGATAAGGAAGTGAAAGAACACCATAGGGACAAGAAGTTTGATTTGAACAAAAAGAATCGTGTTAGTTCTAATATTAGCTCTAAGCTTACTGAAATTAATTCGAGGCCTCATGCTGTCTGCAAAACATGTAAAAAATGTTTATTTTATGGTAATCATGATAAATGTGATGTGTTATTTCTGAGGTCTAAAATTCATAACCCAGTTAAGAAAGCTTGGAGAGCGAAACAGATTAAGCAATCTTGGAAACCTACAGGGAATGTGTTTACAAATGTAGGATTTCAGTGGAAGCCCACAGGTCGAATATTAACGAATGGCAAACCTTACCCCTTAGCTAGATCCACTATGCCTAGAATAGTGCCTGTTAAGGTTTGGAAGCCAACTGGTAGAATAATCCCATTAAGCACAAAATGTCATTTGACTAAGTCTGATGCTTCTACTAGTTCAGCTCCTAGGGATAATGCCATTGCATCTAGGGTTTCTGCTGATTCAAAGACTGTTTGTGCTAACCAAAAGGAACCCATCAGCACGTGGGGATCCAATTTTCCAATTCTTTGTCTTCATCTGTTGTCCAAAGCAGGTCGTACAAATCGTCCCTTGGTATTTGGATTCGGGCGGCTTTAAACATTTGACTGGGCTCTTAACAATGACGTCTGTTCAAATCAGTTCAGGCCTCGTACTTCATCATTATGGCGTCTGCAGATAACACTTCAGGCCCCGTTCCTCATAGAAAAGAAAAGTGTACGCTCTTCTGTGCGCTTTATCTTCAGCTAATGAGAAATTCTCTCATGAATGGCCATTCTCATCTACATTCTTCATCAACAAGCTTCCTGTTTTTCCACGCTCATTCAGTCATCAAGTGGATCTACGTTCATTGGTGTATACTCTTATTCACTTGTTAAATCAAAAATGGCAACTTCGGATGCAATTTTTGAGGGGGAGAAGAGTGAATATACTACATGATGATGGATGTTTGAATAATGGTTATACGACTTAATTTTTGATGATGATGAGTGTACATTCTTTTTTATGAAGAGTGAATATACTAAGGATAACTGGGATTCATTGTTTTGATTTTTTATGACTCTCCTCCAACGCCTAATGCTTCACTTACTAACGATAAATGGGAAGAAATACAGTCTAGTAGTTGTTGATGACTACTCTCGATGTACTTGGGTAAAGTTTTTGAGGACAAAGGATGAAACTCCAGATGTCATCATCAAACTAATCAAACAGCTTCAGGTTCGACTCAACAATACAATCAGAATTGTTCGAACAGACAATGGCACAGAGTTTGTCAACAAAGACTTAATTCAGTTTTATGAAAGTGTTGGAATCAGTCATCAAAGAAGTGTTCCACGAACTCCTCAACAGAACGGTGTAGTTGAAAGATGAAATCGAACTCTTGTAGAAGCCGCAAGAACAATGCTTATTTATTCGAAGGTTCCAATGTTTCTATGGGCTGAAGCCATTGCCACTACATGCTACACCCAAAATCGTTCCCTTATACACACCTCTCATGGAAAAACTCCATATGAACTTGTTCATAAACGAAAACCTGATCTCTCCTACCTTCGTGTGTTTGGAGCTTTGTGCTATCCAACAAATGACAGTCAAGATTTAGGTAAATTAAGAGCAAAGGCAGATATTGGAGTTTTTGTTTGTTATGCACCAAACTAGAAGGGTTACCGAATCTACAACAAGAGAACCCGTAATATCACAGAAACAATTCACTTTACGTTCGATGAGCTGACCGGTCAAATGGCTCCTGGACACTCCAGCTCAGGACTCGTACTTCAAAACAGTCCCATTGGTTCATCCCTTGTTCCAAACTCCTCTCAAGAAACTCCATATGTACCTCCGTCTGAAGATGATTTAAAGAAATTGTTTGATCCTATGTTTGATGAACTTTATGATCCATGTACTAATGAGGTGTCGATCCCTACAACAGAGGCTGCTCATATTCCTGTGAATGAAGTCAATCCCTCAGTCTCAATGTCTTTAAGCCAAGAAGCGCCTTCTGCTGATCCTTCAGTCTCATCAACAAATCATCATTCTTCAAATGTACATCATGGAACTGTTTCTGGCATCAATGATGAAGTTAATCCCTTTGCTACTCCTGAAGATGCTCCATTTGAAAACATATTTGCTCCTGAATCATCATCAGAACCATCTTCTTCAGGAGACATCGACTCTGCTACCTCAGTCCCTCAACAACTGCCACATGAACACCTTAGAAATTGGACTCACGATCATCCACTTGACAACATCATTGGAAATCCCTCTCGTCCTGTATCAACACGGAAACAACTTGCAACCGATGCCTTATGGTGCTTCTTCAACTCCGTACTATCTAAGATCGAACCAAAAGATGTTAAAACCGCCATAAATGAAGATAGCTGGTTCAATGCCATGCAAGATGAAATTCATGAGTTTGATCGACTTGATGTATGGGAGTTAGTACCTGCTCCAGAATGTGCTATGATTATTGCTCTTAAATGGATATTCAAAGTGAAACTTGATGAGCATGGTGATGTGTTGAAGAACAAGGCTCGATTAGTTGCTAAAGGATATCGTCAAGAGGAGGGTATTGACTTTGAAGAATCTTTTGCTCCAGTTGCTCGAATCGAGGCAATCAGAATCTTTCTGGCTAATGCTGCTGGTAAGAACATGGTAGTCTATCAGATGGATGTGAAGACGGCATTTCTGAACGGAGATCTTAAAGAAGTCGTCTACGTCAGCCAACCTGAAGGATTTGTGAATCAAGAGCATCCTACTCACGTTTATCGTTTGAAGAAGGCTCTTTACGGTTTAAAGCAAGCTCCAAGGGCATGGTATGTGTTGAAACAAACAGACCTTGATAGATCTTGAGCTCGTGGATCGTTATATATGCCTATGTAATCACAAGCACAATAAAAGACAATCTCTACTACTTATATTTATCAGCGGAATATAAACACAAGTAACAAATAACTAAGAACTCTGTGATCCTCTATGGATCTTTATATTAACTAAAACTGAGTTTTTCAATCGGTACATAACTCATTCTAATGTGTTCCTTTTATAAACAAGGAACCCTAAACAATATCGCTAAACCGTTTCCCAAGAAACGTATAAACATAAAACTAAATAAGATATACACAATCACTTCCTAATAAAGCTCATGTATATCCACACTAAATAAACTAAACATGGAATAAACACTTCCGCAGAAACAGACTAATAACTATTATACTTCAGCAGATTATGTCTTCGGCAGAATCCACTCTTCTTCAGTAGAAACACTTCGGCAGTAATTTCAGCATAATCCAAACTTCACATAATTCCCAACAATCCTCCCCTAAACTGGAATTTGACTTGGTTAAGTTCCAGTTTCTTGATAGATCTTTAACAAAACAGCTCCAGAGGATTGTGTACGAACAACAACAGCAATGAATCCAAAGAAGAACATCTCTATGATGAAGAAACTCTGAAACTCCATATCTTTGCAGCAACAAATGACAATAGGTACATCAAAACAAATTAGTTTCATACTATTCTCATCACATCCAGGTGTGTCAACTCCTGTGAGAGGTGAATCATTGAAAATAATGGATTTGATGTCTCTTTACCAATAGCCATCACTACTGGAGTAGCCATATGTTTAAGTTCGTAAACTATGGTACACTGATAACCATCTGATTTATTGGCAAACCAGCAACCATATAAACGGATTTGAAATGTCTTTACCTGTAGCCGTTTGCTCAGGACTAGTCAATTCTTAGAATTGGTGAATTGATAACCAAATATGGAAGACCACTGCCTTTACCACAAGCCATATACATGTGGGCTAGTCAATTCTTGGATTCCAAAAAGGAATAAACCATGGTGAATTGATGACCATACAACACTCAGCAATTAAGCATGGGTGGTTGCATACCCTATGATTTTTAGCAAACCATTACAGCTATCAACAAATTTGATGTGTCTTTACCAAAGCTGTACCCTTTGGACTAGCTAACTCTTTGACATACACAAGGTATATCTGGCGAGTCAATAACCAAGAAAAGTATACAACAAACCTGCAAGAAAAGTTAGATAAACCAAAAACATTTTTTTTTAACTAAGAAATAAAGAAAACAAATATTACAAAATAAACAAAGTATTACAAGCAAGATGAACCTTTATGTGACAGAAGCTGATTTTTAATCAAACCAACACATTGAGAAGCATGAAGTTCATCATTGCCAACAGGATTAGGAGGCACTTCCAACTTCTGTCTCAGCAACCGTTCCATAAAAGTAACCGATAAAGGATAGAGCTTATCCGATAGCATACACAAAATCATTCCACATGTGGTCTGAACCACATGAACACAAGGCAAAGGATAAAATCTCCAACTCTCAATCTCCCACTTATGGGAATTCTTCCAAATAGAATACCCTTTACCATTTGGAGAATGAGAATCAAACATAACCTGAAGATCACCCAACAAATATAAACCAGAACCCGTTGCTGGATGAAACTTATAATACTGAATGACATGTTCATACAGCATCTTCAAATCATGTCTAGTCACCAAATGAAGAATGTCCTTCAAGAAGTTGAACTCAAGAACAGTATTATCCAGCCTATAAACAGTGTTAAGCTTTCCAGCTTTCCAATTGACCAATACCACATGAGTTCCTTCAGAAAAACTTCAACAGATCCAACTTCAATAAAGGTAGATTCATCAGCCTTGAGATCTAAAGTAGTAATCCTTGAAGAATGTTTCCTAGCCAATCTGTCAGAACTCCTTTTAACCAAGCTCTTTTGCCCCGTACCAACAATGTTATCAGTATCAAGCTGTAGATCATTTTCCTGACTCAGAGGATCACTTAACTCCACACTAGACAACACTTCAGAAGAAACCAGAGAAGATTCAGCAGAAACAACCACATCAGAAGAAGGAGTAGCTTCAGAAGTTGTTTCAGAAGTAACAACTGGAGAGATCACCAAAGGCAAAACAGTATCAAAATTATCCACTATTTCAACTGTTTTCTGTCTCTTAGCTTGAGGAACATCAGACATTGAAACACTACTTTCCAATTGAGAAGAAGAAGTAGAACCAGAAGAGGAAAACTTCATAACCATATTATACTGTCTAATCAAAGCATCATCAGACAAAGCATAGATTTGCTTCATTGACATACCAGAATTATACATAGCAGAATTCTTCACAACTCTCCTCATATAATTCCTCTTCTGAGCAACAGTCATAGGTTTTTCTCTTTTGGCTTTATTTCTTTGAGCAATAAGAGCTCTTCTCTTTGCAGCAGATTCTTGCTTCCTTTGATTACCAAGTTCCACCATTTTATCCACAAAATTCTCATCATCAAAAGATGCTCCTAATATAAGTTTTGCAAGATTTGGATCAGATGCACCTTGAGAAGTATAAGCATCCCATTGATCATCAGTAATATTAGAAAGTAATGCATCAAGCTCTAATTTCCTTTCAGGAGACAAATTAGAATCAGACTGATCTTGAAGAAATTTAGCCACAATACGACTCTTCTGCATATTCTCATAATCAGCAAACATCCGAGCCTGAGCTTGATTTTCTTCTTCAGTCACTATACCTGAATGAAGCATATCATCAATCACATGGTCCTGTCCTTTGTCAGAAGATGTCTCAGCAGAACCAATTTGAGCTTCAGAAAGAACAATCAAATCAGCATCAGAAGAAACAGGTTGAGACAATTCCTCAACAGGTGTAGAGAAAACTTCAGAGGAAGAATTCAACTTATACATTCTCCCAGCAATAAAAACTTCATCATCATCATCTGCTGAAGATGAAACATTTGGTTGTTCTTGTATAGACGAGGTTTGACCATGATCAGAAGCAACCTCCTCATCTAGAACATCAGCAGATGCATCAACAACATTTGGCTCCTTTAAAGTTTTAGCCGATACCTTATTCAAATATTGTCTTCTTCTTTTGCTAGCATATATAACAGGCACCTTGCTCCTTGAAGATTTAGCAATAGGAGAAGAAACATCAGATGTAAGAGCTGCATCAGCCAATATTCGAAGGGATGTATGAAGATTCTCTTCGTCCTCCTCTTCAGAAGAAACCAAACTTCTCTTTTTACCTCTCTGACTCAGTAATTCCTCCAAGTGCTCAACTTTAGTTTCCAATTCCACAATCTTATTACCAAAAATAGACTTGGTCTCTGCGATTTCTTTCTTAAGATCAGTCACCTCACCTGCATACTTTCATCAGAGCATATAATGAGGTAAGTGTAACAGGATCCTCATCTGCATCAGCTGATTGCTCAGTTAAAATTAGAACTTCATTTGACCGTTCAGGAGTAACATTAACCTGATCAACATTAGAACCTCCTTCACCAAATGGATTCCTAATAGGACTTGGTGTAGGCAATCTATCAATATCAACCTGAACCTCATCAATATCAACCTGAACTTCATCAATAGAAACTTGTGTAGGTGCTTGACTAGGACATGGTCTAGGTGAAGGTATGGATGCCTCATTAACAGCAGAAGGACCCTCATCAACATCAACTGAAAGATTACCATCAGTAGTATTGGAAGAAGGTAAAACAACATTAACCTCATCAGCAGTCTCATTCTCCTGAGGCAACATGGCAGCTAACAAAGGAAAATGTGTCCCCTCAAATTTAGTTCTCATCGTGGCAAATAACTTAGAAGTCAAAACTCCTATGGGATGAAAAGCTTGGGTTTGTGTAGAAACATTCAATATCATCTGTAAGAACCTAGGGTACATCAAAAACTTACCCTTTTTCCTAGTTATATTTTCAACCATATTATCAAAAATAAACTTAGAAAAATTATAAGTCAAACCCTTAGATAAACAAACAATACCACATCCCATTTGGGTTGAAAACTGACCCCATCCTCCAGACTTATTGCTTACACACTGGAGCAACGTATGAACCAAGAACCTCCACATAGGACAAAGCTTTTTTTTTAACCACATATCTGTCCTCGTACTTTGATATCCAATCGCCCTAAGCCCTTCAAGTACCACCGCAGAATCAGAATGATAAACTCCATTTTCATCATTCAAACGAAGTTTTCTTCTTATCAGGTCTTCTGTGACTACATACTCTGTTCCATCAACTCTTGCAACTATCTCAGTATCACTTCTTCTCTCAGCCGACGCCCAAAATTGAGTAACCAAGGATTCATATATAGCATTTGGAGAATGCGTTAATGCATACTGAATCTTTGATCTTTGTAAGAATGAAATCATCGGCCTATACAACTCATCTCCCCGAGCAGTTCCGAGAAAAGCAACCTTATTATGATCATGTTTAAATTGAAGCGCCATGAGAGATTTTGAAAATTAGGGTTACGATTTGCACAAAAGGAAGTGTTTTGAATGAGAGTAATAAGCGAATCACTTAATATGGGACGAATATATGCCGGTAGAGAATAAATAGAAATTTCCCAATTTTGGTCAAAGTTGACCAATGCTTACGTGGACTTCTACTTTTACTCATATTTACTTTCAACTTCGGTAGAAACGGAAACCAATCTGCTGAAGTATACCAATCAGCAGAAACAGATTAAGTATTCAAGAAGCTTCAGTAAAGATCTTTTTACTGTTTCACCCACACGCATTAAATCTCTTACCACTTGAAACCGTCTATAAAACAATCCCAAAGCACACATACTTCTTCATCAAAAACCCCCAAATATTATTCCAAACCCTAATTCCACCAATACTCCAAAATTAGCCAAAATAAACTATGAGTACCAAACCTGAGATCATAGATCTCACAACAACATCCTCATCATCATCATCATCATCATCTAGTGAAGATACCAATCCATGGCTTCATTACTTTCCAAAACCATATCCACGACCAAAGAAATCACCCTTTCTCCCATCATCAGAAGATGAAAGTGTAGTGAATCCAAGTGAATCTGCTGATGATTCTGATGACTCCTATACGGAGGGAACATCTTACTCCCAACCTCCAGCACCTCGGCCTCAACGAAGGCCACGAGCCAAAAATCCACCACTTCCAGAAGATAGAGAGGTGGTTCTTGGTCTTTCTGCATCAGGTTTTGGTGCATCATCACATATCGTATAAGGGAAGAACTTAAAGAGGGTAGATGGATTGCATTTTGGTTGAAATACATAGATGAAGCACAAAGGACACATTGTTTTTCTCCATCATCATATGTGGTCATTGTCATCATCAACGTTTGCATCAATCCATCCTCTCCATTTTGATCCTTAGCATCTTGTTAGTGTTGGTTATGCATGTCACAAAAGCGTAGCCAGCATTTAGTGTGAAAGATGTGAGCGATCATGCATATCCAACATAGATGATATGTAATAGATTAGGATTAGTAGCTCATGTAGATGCATTTGATGTTGTTAGTACTCTGTAAGGTGTAAGCTGTAAACTGTTTCTTGAATGAATGAATGATCAATTTGCTTCAGTACTTCTTTTGAATGAATCATATAACTTCAGCACATCATCTTCAGAAGAAACAAATGACTCCCTTCAGCACTTTGAATTCAGTAGAAACAAGCTTTGGCTTTCTTAACCATATCCCAACTGAATAGAACAAACACTCTGCAAACAAAACAAACACAGAGACAAACACAAACCAACAAAGAAACACACTAAGATTACATTAGCTGGTTAGAGTTAGATAAAACCAAACAAATATACACAATTACATAGCAAAATGCAAAGTTATACACAAATCCTCCCCTGAGGCATATGCCTCCCCTGAGGCCTATGCCTCCCCTTAAACTTTGCAGTTAAGGGTTAAGCATGCCAATATGAACCACAAGGTGTTGAAACCTTGGTCCCTCAAAAGCCTTTGTTAACAAATCTGCCACATTATCATCAGTATGAATTTTGACCACATTTATCAAATTTTTATCATATGCATCTCTTATAAAGTGGTGCCTGATTTCAATATGTTTTGTTCGACTGTGAAAAACTGGATTTTTAACAATGCATATGGTACTTTGATTATCAATAAAAATTGTTGTGTTCATGAAATTGTACCCATAATCCAACAATTGATTTTGAATCCAAAGAACCTGTCCACAGCAATTTGCAGCAGCAACGTACTCTGCTTCAGTAGATGAGGTAGCCACAATAGTCTGTTTCTTGCATTGCCGAGAAATCAATCTCTTTCCAAGGAATTGGCAACCTCCAGTGGTGACCTCCTATCCAGATTAGCACCAGCATAGTCACTATCACTATATGCTTCCAACTTAAAAGGAGACTCTTTTGGGTACCAAAGACCTAGAAGAGGTTGGCCTTTGAGGTACTTAAAGATCTTCTTAACAGCATTGAGATGGGAAGTCAGTGGAGTAACTTGATGTCGTGAACAAACACTCATAGCAAAAGTAATATCAGGCCTTGAAGCTGTTAAATACATCAAAGAGCCAATCATAGACCTGTACAGATGAACATTCACAGGTGGATCAGCTTCATTGTTAGTCTTTGTCTTTGGAGCTTCATAAGGTGTAGTGGCAGTCCTTACACCCTCCATACCAAACTTCTTCAAGATGTCCCTCACATATTTGTCCTGACTAATAAAGATACCATCAGGTTTCTGCTGAACTTGAAGACCCAAAAAGAAAGTCATCTCTCCCATGGCACTCATCTGAAACTCTCCCTTCATAAGCTCCTCAAACTCCCTGCACCAAGCTTCCTTTGTGGATCCAAAAATAATGTCATCCACATACACTTGTACAAGAATAATGTCAGTGGAATTCTTCTTTAGGAAAAGAGTCTTATCAATTGCACCTCTTCTATAACCATGCTTCAGAAGAAATGTAGAAAGCCTAGCATACCAGGCTCTTGGTGCCTGATGTAGTCCATAGAGAGCTTTGACTACCTTATAAACGTGATTGGGATGATCTGGATCTTCAAATCCTTTAGGTTGAGTGACATAAACCTCCTCTTTAATTTCACCATACAAGAAGGCTCCTTTAACATCCATTTGATAGACCATAAAACCCATATAGGATGCATAAGCTAGGAAAATCCGTATTGCCTCAACTCTTGCCACTGGTGCAAACACTTCATCATAATCGATCCCCTCCTCTTGTCTATACCCCTGTGCAACTAATCTGGCTTTGTTTTTAATGACAACACCCCGAGCATCTCTCTTATTCTTCAGAATCCATTTAGTCCCAATAGCATACTTACCATCAGGTAGTGGTACCAATATCCAAACCTGCTGATTTTGAAACTGTTGCATCTCATCCTGCATTGCTTCAAGCCAACTTGAGTCTTCAAGAGCCTGAGTAACACTGGTTGGTTCCACTTGTGAGAGAAAACAAGCAAACAGACAATGTTCATAGTCTGTGTGATTGTCTCTCTGCTGATTTGAGACATAAGAGATAAAAGCCACCTGACCATATTTAGAACGCGCCACAATACCTCTTGTTCTAACAGGTGCATTAGGATCACCAATAATATTAGACTGTGGATGAACATTGTTGATCCTTGTAGTAGTGGTGGTGTTGACATCAATGGAGGAATCAAGATTAGTCACAGTAGGTTCAAAGTCAGTATCATAGGAAGGTGTGTTGAAGATTCCTGTTTTAGGTTGATGATGACCAAGATCTGAAGGTTTTGGAAACCTTGTATAGGGTTCTCCAAGATCTGTTGACACTCTAGTAGACATAGGAGTAGAGTCAACATGTCTTTCAGCCGAATTGGAGAGGTGAGGAGAAACAGAACCACTTTCAGCAGAATTGACGTTTCCACTGATTGCTTTACTTGTACTATTTTCAACATTCCTCTCAGCTTCTAAATTGGCTGCATACTCTTGTTTCTTCAATCTGGCAAGGTCCTCAGCATAATAGAATTCATCTTCACCCACATCAATATAATCTTTAGAAGTGTCACCTACAAAATTGTTAGGGGAGAAAGAAGGCACTACAATGGGTTGTTCATCATCATCAGACCCACTGTCAGAATTCCGTATGTCCCAAATGTTACATAGACGATTCTTCTAACTCCTCTGTAACTTAGACTCCATAGATCTTCTGTTCGGATTACAAGTTCCTGTTCCAGTACAAACCAGTAAACTGAAACTAATGAACTGACTAATGAACCCAATAAGAGCTGTAGACCGATTAGTTTTACGTCTAAGAGTTCGTAGAGGTTGATGATCACGTCTTTGAAACCTACGAGTAAGACTGTCACCCAGACTACTACTACTTGTTGGGTAACATCACGGAAGAAAGAGGGGATTGTTAAAACATC
>BPTQ01000004.1:108961999-108990269 GCA_019973895.1 Chrysanthemum seticuspe
GCGTTTCGACCGTCTTCCAAACCTAAGTTTCCTGCTCTAGGTCGTTCCAAACTGTTCTCCTTCCAATTTACAAAGTGTACGGTTGTCTACCCAGTGAAAAGATCTCTTACGTTTCTGTCCTTTCGACCACTACTCTGTTCTATGAGAAGAATAGTCGTCATAGTCTTCCTCCGTCCTTGAAGTTTCCCAAGTCGACGAAACCAGTGAGACCTATCGTTACACCTGACCTTCGTTGTACTCCTCCGACTATTACTACCAGGACTATTACAACCCAACTAACGTTCGACATGAAGTCTCCTATCCGTACTAGTCTAACGGAACTACCCGTAGAGAGTCCATGTTTTGACAAACAAACCAACATCACTCGCAATATTATGTGAGTTTCTTCGAATACTATAAAACCTTGGATTTATATTACTTACGATACACCTTCAACTTCGAATATTTGTCCGAAATTTTTGTGATCTTTCTGTTTTCCAAACCAAAGTCTTCTTAGTTTATCGCATACTAATCTTTTATCCACAAAATCTTTCCCTAGAGCTTACACGATTTTTACTTAATTTTACCAGACTCTTCAATTCTCGTCTACATCTCAGTCTTTTAGATCTCGAATTCCTCTTTGAATTCCTCCTTTAACGATCCGTATTTCTTACCTATTACTTACCTTTATTCAATCGACCAAAGTAAATATCATCAGTTCGAAGGTTAAGATGTCACCGAAATCCGAAATTCTTTATACATCCGAATCCTGTAGAATTGGAAGCTTGACTACTATAAATGAAACCAGCTAACTTATTTCCATTCATTATCCATTCTTTATGCCTAGCAATTTCCTCCTTAAGTTTCTCCTTAAGCTCTAGATTTTCTGACTCTACATCTGCTCTTAACTTCTCAGACCATTTTAATTCATTTTTAGCACATTCGAGATCCCTTTCTAAAACACCTATTTTCTAATCATACGCTATTTGATTCTTCTGAAACCAAACCTTTTGTCTTTCTAGTGTTTTTAAAGCCTGTTTATAAGCTTCAACTTCCACATAGCATTCATTATATTTAGGTTCCAAAATATCATAAGCTTCTTTGAGTGTATTATAACGCTCACTACAACCAAACAAACAGTTTTGTACCTGAGAGATGCCCATCAAGGCAATCTGATCATGCCTATCCTCTGAAGTACAGCTTGCAATCAACCCAACATTATCAGGACCATCATTATCAGCCTCCTCATGTTGCTTCCAGTCCACATTGCTATCCAGAGTGACCAAAGCAGCTGAACCCTTTGAAGTTCCTGCCTCCTTCTGATACTGCTGATAAGAAGAGTATCTTGTCTCATCACCAGCTTTCCTGTCTTTGCATTCTCTAGAAAAGTGACCCATCTGTTGGCATGTGAAACATTTAACCTTCCTCTTGTCAAACCTTGCTGGATCTCGTCCTTTGAATCCAAACCTTCTGCCAGCTTTGCGCTCAAAGTTCTTGATATCCATGGAAAGCATGGCCACCTGCCACCTCAGCTTCATCTCTTCCATCTCAATCGGGTCCACCTGATCAAAATCCTCATAAGCCAGATCCTGCTGAGGATCATAATCATCAAAGAAGGATCCTAGAACATCTTCCATAATGTTACTCGATTTAGAGTGAGAACTTGATGAAGGAGCAGCATAAGATGATGATGGATATGGGCTTGGACCATAACTTGTCTTTGGAGTAGAGGCTCCAACGAATGCAGTGTGACTAGCAGAAGAAGATGATCGAAAAGGGCTTCTTACATCATGTTCAAGAGCTTTAAGTTTGTGGTACAGCTCATCAAATGTAATCATGTCCAAACCACCTTTAGCTTTTAAAGCTATGCTTACGTGTAGCCAGGATGGAGGTAAAGACCTCAGAAACTTAGAGTTACAATCATCATTATCTGGCTTTGCCTGCAGCTGATTCAACTGACTTAAGATCTTGTGAAACTTGTCATAGCCCTTGTGTATTCCTTCCTCTTCAGAGATTTAAAAGTCCTGAAACTGTTGTCTCAGCATGGACTTCTTCAGTCTCCTAGACTCCTCATTCCCACCGAACTTTGCCTTAATTGCTAACCATATATCCTTAGCATCTTGCATGAAGTGAAAATCACTCAAGTGATCCTCAGGAATAGCTTGTAGAAGAATGGTTCTGACCTTGGTTTCTCTCTGAACCGCCAGCAACTCTTCAGCAGATTTGGGGGGAACATTCATCATCTTACCCGTAGCATCCGTGGTAGTTCTCTTCAAACTGTTTCCCTTCAAGACTATCTCCCATAGATTCCAATCAATGTTGGAGATCCAGTTTTGCATCTTCATCGCCCAAAGATAATATTCCTGCCTTTTAAGGTAAGGAAACTAGCATTGCTATTAGAGAGACTTAGTTGTTGCAGATGGGTGGAGTTTTGGTTGTTGGTGATTTCAGTATCAACATCTGAACCAGGCATGATGATTTTGTTATGGTTGTATGGGTGTTCAGTAAAACTTGTCCTTAGTATCGTAGAGACTCTCACGAGGCTCTGATACCACTTGTTGAAACAAACAGACCTTGATAGATCTTGAGCTCGTGGATCGTTATATATGCCTATGTAATCACAAGCACAATAAAAGACAATCTCTACTACTTATATTTATCAGCGGAATATAAACACAAGTAACAAATAACTAAGAACTCTGTGATCCTCTATGGATCTTTATATTAACTAAAACTGAGTTTTTCAATCGGTACATAACTCATTCTAATGTGTTCCTTTTATAGACAAGGAACCCTAAACAATATCACTAAACCGTTTCCCAAGAAACGTATAAACATAAAACTAAATAAGATATACACAATCAATTCCTAATAAAGCTCATGTATATCCACACTAAATAAACTAAACATGGAATAAACACTTCCGCAGAAACAGACTAATAACTATTATACTTCAGCAGATTATGTCTTCGGCAGAATCCACTCTTCTTCAGTAGAAACACTTCGGCAGTAATTTCAGCATAATCCAAACTTCACATAATTCCCAACAGTATGATACACTGTCAAAGTTTCTTCTATCAACTGGATTTAGCAAAGGAGCAGTTGATCCTACATTGTTCACCAGGAAGTCAGGCAAACATTTAATTCATGTTCAAATTTATGTTGATGATATTATTTTTGCCTCGACAGACCCAATGGAATGTGATTGTTTTTCGAATGAAATGAGGTCAAAATTTCAAATGTCAATGATGGGACAAATGTCATTTTTCTTGGGATTACAAATTTCACAAAGTCCCAGAGGCATTTTCATAAATCAATCTAAATATGCAACAGAGATCTTAAAGAAATTTGGATTTGATTCAAGTGACCCGGTTGACACCCCCATGATTGACCGAACCAAACTAGATGAGGACCACTCAGGGATCATGATTAACCAAACGAAATATCGTAGTATGATTGGATCCCTGATGTACCTCACAGCTAGTAGACCAGACATCTTGTTCGCTGTTTGCATGTGTGCTAGATACCAGGCTAAGCCTACTAAAAAGCACCTTGAAGCAGTTAAACGGGTCTTTCGGTATCTCCAAGGAACCATCAATATGGGTCTTTGGTACCCGAAGGACACCGGTATGTCACTAACGGCCTATGCAGATGCTGATCATGCAGGTTGTCAAGATACACGTCGAAGTACGTCTGGAGGTGCTCAGTTTTTGGGTGATAAGCTTGTGAGCTGGTCTTCAAAGAAGCAAATGAGTACTTCTATTTCCTCTACAGAGGCGGAATACATAGCCATGTCATCCTGTTGTGCTCAAATCTTATGGATGAGATCTCAATTATCTGACTATGGCTTTGAATTCAACAAAATCCCTCTGTACTGTGATAATAAAAGTGCTATTGCTCTCTCATGCAACAACGTTCAACACTCAAGAGCAAAGCACATCGACATTCGACATCATTTCATCAGGGAACAAGTGGAAAAAGGTGTGGTGGAACTCTATTTTGTGAGGTCTGAATATCAGTTAGCAGACATCTTCACCAAAGCTCTCCCTAGAGAACGTTTTGAGTTTATTCTTCCACGACTTGGCTTGAAAAGCCTACAACCAGAAACACTCAAACGTCTTCAGGAGGAAGACGAGGAGTAAAGGTCTATCTTCATCTATCTCTTGTAAATATTAAAAAAAAAAAAAAAAAAAAAAAAAACAAAACAAAATATAAAATTATAAAACCTTCAAAAAATCAAATAGAAAAATATAAAACTTTCAAAATCCATAAAAATTTGAAAAATTCGAAAAATCTTCAAAAAATATTGTCATTTTGTCATGTTTCTCTCGATTCGATAATATCTACGGTCTTGATGTTGTCATTCAAAGAATGACACGGGACTTTAGATGTTTTTCGAATTTTTATATTTAAAAAAAAAAAAAAAAAATCAAAAAATCAAAAATTATTTTTGGGAGAAAGAGAAACAATGGTTTATTGTCATTTTCAGGCAATAACCCGGTTTTAAAAGAAAGAACAGAGCCATGTTTTATCATGCTTTCAATATTCCATGCTCTGATTCTATTAACATTCATCTGCTGAAAACTAAATGCTTTGAAAAATAACTAGGTCTCTATTTTTGATAATCATCAGGACTTATTTGTAAAAATCTCTATCTCTCAATCAACAACCTATGTCATTGATTGAGGGGGAGAATGATTTCAATTAAATTAAAAAGTTATTTGGCATTTAATTATTTTCAAAAGATATACATGCATGTTTTTATCAATGGAGTTTAAAGTCTTAAAGTCCGATCCTTATCAGTTAAAACGCTTTCATAATCAAGTCACAATTCTCCTTAAAAGCTTTCAAAATCAATTTAAATCTATAAGAGATCACAAATCTCAAATGATTTGATAATTGTGATCGGGGGAGAATTTGTGATTTAAATTGGACTTAAACTGAGGATTCGGTAAATGGTTTTACAAGGATGTACATGTTATCCTCCCCGCATGTGACAAACGATTTCAATTTTTCCATTCACATGTTGAGGGGGAGCATCTATCTTACACCTATGACGTGAAACGTGATCATTTATCTCAATGTGCAGGTTCCCTCTAGTATGTGCAAAACTCCTTTCAAACCTCGTAGCACATATTGAGGGGGAGCAAAATCATGAAAACCTCATCCTTCCCCTAAAATGCTCTATCTACCTGATTCGATTTGGGAAGTGATGTTGATATCTTTTAGAAAATGGTAATCAAAGAAGTTAATTCTTTCTTTTGCCTCCGTGTGCAAAACATTTTCAAATACTTGATGCACATGTTGAGGGGGAGTTCTCGTTCTAAAAATATCAAAAACAATTTCAGGTACAAAATGCTTTGATAATATATCATAAGTATCTGAATTGATTTTCAAATGGTTTTCAATTGGTTCCATATGGCAGATGAACAATACCAAAAAGACCGACCAACTTTACTTTATGTATGGTGATATAAGGATGATAAGGTTAGGTATTGGTTCCCATGATCCGCCAGAACCGGAGGGATCTACCCAGGGACAATCCACTAGTTAGTGTAGAAGTCCTTAGGTATGATGATAAAAGGAGAAAAGTGAGATATGGGAAGAGTGCGGACTGAGATAGAGCAAGTACTGGAACAAACCCAACAAGGTTCTTGCTATGAAGTCTCGGTAAGCACTGAAGGGGTTGAAGAATTAAAAAGAATTGAATGAGAAAAGGGTGAAAACAAATAGCCCTCCATTTATTCAACCTTAGGGCAGAAACCGGGTTCAATTCATATGCTACTGATGGTAACATCGGTATTGAAGACAAGACGTCATGGACCCAGTGACGCACTGCACTTCAACTTTCCAAACCACTCAAGTTCCTCTTAAAAGGACTTGTTTCATTCTCACGGGGAACCGACATTATCTATCGACTTTCTCTTAGAGATTGTTGATATTGAAGAAGGAGACCCTCTCCCTAGTCTCCGGCACAGGATCCAAATATGCACAAATTGAGTCTAGAACCACGAGATCATCAATAAATCTCATTAGGACACTTTCAATAAAGACTCTCTGTGTCACACAATGTGGAAAGAGAGATTATATCTTGAGTCCTACGCATTATCCTTGTGGTATTGCCAGAACATCTGAGTGATGTGTATACATATTTACAATGAAGATGGAAAGCCTTCTGGAGCCAACATCAAACAAGCTCCTGGTAGGTGGCATGTGAGATCTATTGTATGGATCAACCATGTGACAACTGAACAGAAACAATGGGGCGATTCAATCTCTTGAATCAATCCTGGTTCAGGTTATGGATTGACGGATACCTTTGAAAAACCGGTCTTTGTGCTTAACAACTCTTTTCTTTAGCACATCGACCGTGTACTCTTTTTTCAAACCAAAAGGTGTTTTTATGATTGATAATTGATTTTCAATAAAACCTTCGTTGTATTGCAAAAACAATTTCTATTGAGCAATACACGATTGTTTTTCAAATCTCTTTTCATCAATCAGTGGACTTAAAATTCGCTGGTTCACTCACTCCGTGTTGTCTTCTTTGAGATGTTTCGGTTTGAGAACAGCTAGAGCAGCTGCGAAACCCTGTCAAGGAAATTCTTCAGAATTATACCTGATCACAGGCAGTACATGTACTGATCAACGGGGAACCGTGGGCCGTGTACCTCAATTCAACGAAAGTGATCAAAGACACTTTCGTGCGATTTATTGCTAACTGTTGTATGCAGGTACACCCGACGTTTGTAGCTGATCAGAATGAAGCGGTCAATCCATAACCGCATGCTCACTTAACGCATTCATCTAAAAGGAAATCATGATTAGTGCATCAATGACTCTGATATTTTCACTCCATGCTTCTGCTACGCTGCTGCCAATATCATGACTCAACAAAGGCTTCCGCTACTCTGATGAGAAGATATCATGATCCAAAATGTGAGCATGTCGGTCCTAAAAGTCACAACATCACATAATACCAACATCACAAAGGATGTCTCAGAGATTGTTGATAGCTGATGATCTCAAAAGATGGCTCAAATTTATTATCACGTGGATCAGTAAAAGACCTCCACTTGGAGTAACCAAACATGCAACGTGAAGAATCAATGACTACGAGCTTAGGAGCAAAGGACTACATCAAGAATGCAAGATCAATTGTTAATGTATTATCTAGTTGTATTCAATGTAATTTTGGTACATGATTGAGGTGACCTCCCTTAGGGGGAGATTGTTAGGAATTAGAAATTCCAGGTATTAAAGAGTCGGTCACCTCAAGTATAGGTAATCGTTAGAAAGCTCGTAGTCGTAGTTCTTTTAAGTTAAGTAGTATTTAGTTAAGTAACACCTTGGAGGACGGACGGGTCTTTACCCACTGTATGCCTGATCCACAGCCCGATGTGTGGCGTTTTATGTAAGACTATAAATACTCTCTACCTCCCAAGGTAGAGAGTTGGAGCTCATAATAATATCTTTCACTTTCTCTCACTAAGTTCCCTAAACCTCTAACTTTCTCTCTCTAGAATTCTATTTATACGCCACTTTGTGTTATGGTTTGATGTGTATGTGAAAACCAATATCTAACATGAACAATAAACAAACACACACACATGTAAATATGAAACCGGTTATGCGTAGAGTATGTGAAAGAAAGTAAATTGAACAACCAACCCTCAAGTGAGGGTTATTACAAGGTATTTATAGGAAGGGGAGCTAGGGCAACACTCCTACTCCCTTCCTTTCCTTAATGGACATGGGCCTTCTACATAAGCTTAAGCTAATAACAAACATAAAGGCCATAATTAAGCTAACTATTACATATGAATCACAACACTTGATTTAGGTTTAGGAGTGATTCCAACAAAGCCTTTGGTAGTAAAGCAACTTTCCATGAAAAAGAAATGGCTAGGGACATGGAAGTGAACCCGTTCGAGGACACCTTAGTATTTAGGAAGATGACCGAGTTCCTAGGAAGCTTTCCCGTCAACCTTGTCATGAATAAGTGGAAAGTTGAGAGCGATAAGCCTAAACATAAGTGGGATTGGGATAGACCGCCTAGTGATGGTAATGGAGAGTGGCACATTAGGATAACGATCTATGACCCCGATGGAGAGAAATTTGAAAAGGCATATCAAAACAAACGTACTACTAGGAACTTAAATGATAAGTTTGATCCTTATGACATTCTAGAGGATAGGCTTACTTATATTGGTATGTAGAGGCACAACTTCGAGTCTAGCTACAAGACTCATAAATAAAGAAAAGCGTTGTGGGAGGCAACCCATGCTTAATTGTTTGCTTGTTTGTGTCGTGTATCTTTTATTGATTGTTTATTCTCATGTTTAAATTTGTAAAAATGCTTTATTTTGTCTTTAACCTCGTCTTAATTACATATAAAGGTATTTTACATAAGGGATAAGTGTAGGGAGGATTACACACGTTTTCAAAAGAAACGTAAACATGAGAGTTACAATTAATTAAAAGATATACATGTGTGTTTGTTCGAGTCAAATGCTTGTATCGAGTCATAATGGATGTTTTGCAGGAAATTTTTCCAGATTCTAAAGACAAAAAATGTTCTAGAATTTTTTCCAGAAAATCGCAGACCAGTTTCTGTCAGGATAAACTGACGGCGTCAGGAAGGAGCAGAAACAACTGATTACTTTTTCTCGTTTTCTGAGCCACTTATAAATTTTTAGAATTTTCCAGGTCTTAATTTTCCAGAAAATCTGTAAACATCCATTCCACAAGCATTATATCCTAGTTTAGTAGAGTCTTATATATATTGTTACCGCTGATTTTACGCGAATGTTTCGTTTATTTTCTTCAAGTGTGCAGGTTTAATTTATCAAGAAGAAGATACATAAGATGAGAAGGAGCTTTTCACGCAAACGTTCTTCTTGAAGAAAGATGTAACCACCACTTTACACGGATCCTACCGAGCTAATCAGGGGAGTATTAGTTTTTTTCGTTTGTAATAACCTTCCATTATCATAACTTTGATACTTTCGGGGAACATTGGGGACAATGTCCAGTTTAAGTGTAGGGAGGGAAAATAAAACGGGAACTTTGAAACTATGCTTATCCTTGACTATTTGCCTTGTCCAATTTCAATTGTGTAATAACCTATGAGAAATATCGGTTAGGGTAAATTTGGCACCAAATTTAAAAATTTTCATGACATGTAGGAGTGGGGCATTAGTTTTAATAAAGTGTCTCATGGATAGGAAATTATATGACTAGCACAAAAACCCTTTACCACTTAAATTCCACCCAAAATGTGAGGATCGCCCTTAGATTTGTAGGAATTAAAGCATTCATCTTTAATGCTTAGAGTGTAAACCGGCAGTATAATAGATTTTAGAACTTGTTTTGTGATGCATCCCGAGATTGCTAGTAAGACTACACTTGTGTAGTTAGTTATAACTAAATGATAAGAGGCATTAGGATAACCCTTGTTTGATACTCGTAATATAATTACTTCTTCCACATCGGTTGAGTAATTCCCCCACACCTTTGCGTTGTACTCATCTTTAGTACACGATACCCTTAGTTAACCCCTCAGAGCCTATCCTTTTCGCGGTTCTCATGATGTTTCAGTTTTCCGAAATATCAATGAAGAGCATTGTTTACAATCCACCCCCAAATGTACACCCAAATCGCCTTAGCCTACCTTGTATGCACTCACTTTTAGTGCATTATTGTTATCACACTTAACCCTTAGTTCAGTTATCTAGTTGCTTGCATAAGTTGCTAAGTCGAGTCATATCCTTTGTACACAGTTTTGGGACGATTAGGACTCATGGGAAAAGTTAAATTTTATGAAATGACGGGAAGGGAACGATAAATTCAAATTCCCTTTATTTGCGTAATAATGTACTCCAAGTGTTTTGATCTTTTCAATTCGGGTCATATTAGTGTTAGAGTAAGAAAAACTCAAGTGTAGGGATGTGCCTATAAATCCCTATAATTTTGATGTTATCGTAAAGGATGGTAGCGTAAAAGTGTATGAAAACAAAATCGAAAAAAAAAAGAAATAGAAAAACAGAAAAAATAGAGTGTTCAAAAAAAAAAAAAAAAAAAGGGCTACCATCCTACATCTATCTTTAATTTATGTTTGTTTGTTTCAGTTATCTAGAGTTTAGAGTGTCGAGTCTTGGCTTAGCAACGCCATTCTTCGCATGCTTGTAACATAAAGATTTTTGACTTGCCACCACTAAATCGCCTATCCCACCAAACCCTGTGTTTCCCTACCATAAGCCTAATATTACAACCCTTTAAAAGACCTCTTGGATAGTCTTTCCTAGGTGCTTACGCCAAAGCATTGGAGGTTTGATCTAGTCTCAAGCCTATGGTAAGCTATGTACTAGGACCGGTTAATAAGCGTTTATCTTCCATTTCCAACTTGTTATATTTCATTTACACCCGAGCGATGTGAGTATCCAAACACCCCATGTGAGGTGCTAGTATGTAATTTCCGTGCTTGTTATGACTTTTGCGGGGCTTATATGTGTTGTGGATCGTTCTAAACTAATGCTTCATGACCTCTAACTTATAAATTAATTGGCTAAAAGCACATTTGCTTGAGGACAAGCAAATACCAAGTGTAGGGATATTTGATAAGGTTTTAAAATGTACCTTTTTTAGGGGTCGTTTAAGCCCTTATTTGATCACTTTTGTATCCGTTATTACTTAATATCGTTCCTTTTCACTTTTTAGGTCTCTTGAAGGCAAAATTCTGGAATGACACTTATTCGGACGGAAAGGCGCGAATATACGAAGAAAATGGCCAAAGTCAAGAATCGAGACACTCAGGCTGCTAGAACTAAAGGGGACGGCGTCAGGTTCTACAAGTGACGGCGTCAGGTTCTACTAGAGACGCCGTCGGACAAGTTTTGTGACGACTCAGTAGCCAAATTGCTCATTTACAAGTGACGGCTTCATGTTTTAAAAGAGTAGGGCGTCGCAACTCAGACGGCCTAGATTTGATCCAGACGACGTCAGATATCGAAGAGGATGGCGTCACAAGCATAAGGTGACGCCGTCGCAATACTAACGTGGCCAAGACGAAACCCTAATAACGGCGACCCAATGGCGTCACAAATTAAAGGGTGACGCCGTCGCATTTGTAATCTTATATATAGAATCCGAATTTTTCAGTTTTCAGTGTGTAGTCTTTTGGAGTAAAAACCTAAACTGAACCAAGGCTGTCTTGTACAATATTTTAGGGTTCCATACCCTATCTTACATCAAGATAAGTGTTTTACTTCATTAATTCAATTATGTCCTCAATTGATTGTGTGTATGCTTGCATGTTCCCCATGTCCGGCTAATTTACTTGTGTGTTTGCTTAGGTAATTTGAAACTTAGTTATTGAATATTGATTGGTTGTCTCTTATCTTAATTGTAATTGACCTAGTATTGCGATAGGTCATTCGTTGTGCTAATAATGCTTGATTCATCTTTGTTGAACTTTAGTTTATAATCACCTAGAGTAATTGTAGGCTATACATCCAAAGAATGCCTTAGAGTTAAAGTTTATAAATCCTAGAGATTTTGTAGTCATTAACCTTTGGTAGCTTCAAAGGGTTAGGGATAAACGCGTACCCTACGACCTTAGAAACACAACGCGATTAAGAATAAGGATGTGACAATTCAACCATCAATAGGAGATAAATAGGGATTAATAAAGCCTAAGCAAATACATTTTTAACTATCATACGAGCACACAACAATAGACATAGACTACATACACCTTAGATTAAATAATTAGAAAGTAGAAGTAATCGGTAGAAATACCAACCCCCAAATCCAAACCCCGAGATTCGTACCTTTCCATTTCTTAAAAAACATAAAAAGATAAAAAATAATCTTCCTCAACCCCAACCTTAGCGTAGTAACTTCTCACTAGCATTCCTATTCCTCTAGAGAACGATATCAATTCCCGTGTCTTACCCTAATACTACACTACAACGATTAGGTTCATTGCCTAGGGTGTTGAAAAACTTACTCGACGAAAAGGAAGTTCCTTTGACCCCGAACGCGCTGTGTAAGCGTATCACTATGTTTGAACGAATGATTCTTGAAAAGTTCAAATCTAATCGGAGAGAGGCAAGCTCATCAAATGACTCAACAGCATTCTACCCAAATGTAGGAATTACCACCAAAGCCTCTCAAGTCATACCAACGGGTAACGGTAACCACAAGCTCATTCCAGATCCATCATATAAGCCTCCAGACTCAAACACAATCATGGAACATTTCATCAATCAACTGGCTCTTATGGTTAAGCAAAATCTGAACCTCACTCCACACACTAACAATGAGATCAGAACTGCATCCAATCTACACAATCATGCTATTTCCAGAGATGGTAAGATCATGGTACAACCAATGCAAGGAAGACAATAGGAACAAGGAAAAGGTGGAGTAGGTGGAGGGTATATGGCTAATCAGAATCGTGGAAGGAATGAAAATCAAGGACAAGGAAAGCCAATCAAGTGCTACAACTGTGGTGGTGAAGGACATATTGCAAGGAACTGCACATCTCCAAAATGCCCTCAAAATACAGAGTACTTCAGGGACAAGATGCTGCTGGTGCAAGCTCAGGACAGTGGAGCGGTTTTGAATGAAGAAGAGTTGCTGTTTCTTGCTGAGGGAAATGCCAAAACATATGATGCTGATGTGGATGAGTAGCCAATTCAGGAAATAGGTCACAATCATCAAAATGCATTTCAAGTTGCTGATTGTGATGCATTTGACTCTGATGTCGATGATGAACCTACTGCTCAGACAATCTTCATGGCTAGCATTTTACCAATGGTCTCTCCAAAGGTCTCATCCCCACAACAGGCTGGTCCATCCAAAGATTCAATCATTTCAGAGGCATTAAAACTATACGATGAAGTTGATGAGCAAAAGATACATAACGAAGTACAATCACATGAAACTAATGAATCAGATATAGATAATGTGGGTAATAGTAATATTGTCCCATATGATCAATATGTGATACAAAGTGAAAGAGAGATTGTACCAAGTGATGCATCTTCTGCAGTCAATGATGACTATATTTTTGATGAATACACTGCATGTGCCCCTGATGATTCTGTTATCTCTGAACTCTATGCCTATAATGAACAAGTTGCTATTTATGAACAACGTGCTAAGTTTGAGTTAACTACTCGTGAGCAGGAAATGGATGACCAAATGCGTACAATTATTAGAAAAAGTAATTTTAGAGAAGAAATATTAAAACAAGAGCTAGATTCCTTAAAAGACAAACTAAACAAAACTGTTAAGCAAAAGCAAGAACTTCAAGAAAATGTTAAAGTGCTTAAACAGGAATTTAATGCTAAGGAATCAAAACTTTTAACTGATTTTTCCAACCTAAATACTTTGAAAAACAAGCTTTGAAAATAAGTTGTACGTACAAGGGAATACCATTCAGACTGCTCACATGATCACTAAGCACAAAGTCTTAAGCGATAAGCATAGTATACCCCTAGTTGAGGAGCCAAATCCCAAGTACTGTAAAAAGGCTAAAGCTTTCCATATGATTATATATGATTGTATATGATGGTAATGAGATCCTTAAGCCTAGGCAAACACCATCATGTATTGGAAGCACGGAAGAGGATAGAAAATTAGAAGATGCCTCTAGGGAGAAAATGGATAAGAAGCTAAAAGATCTTGAGTGTAAAAAGAAAAACACAACGATCAAACCCCATGATTACACAAAAGAAAACTGGATTTCCTTGAACATGTTTAAGCCTCAAACTCAATTAACCCCAGAACAAGTTTTTTGGAAAAGGGACATGGATAAGCAAAAAGAAAATGTACTTCTTGAAACAAACACTCCCTTAGGAAAGTGCCTCCAGCTACAGTGTATCCTCCGAATACACCAATGCATTTAGTTCCTAGAACTATTCCCACTAAGAGCAAGACCTTAATCAGCATGTATGTTGTTTATCAACTATTCGTTGATTTTGAAAAGACGTGTAAGAAAAGAATCACACCTACAGGGATAACTGAAGGGGAGAGGGGTTTTGAGCAAACTAAAGAATGCTATTTGACTGAAGTCATGCCTTTCTTTAAACAATTAAAAAATCAATTTGAGAGTTCAAAAGGGGATAGACTTAGAGATTAAAGAAATGGAAAAAGAATTTGATGCAATGATAGTTGAGGTCAATAATTATGAACGGGAACATAAATATAATGAAATTGAAATAAAGAATCTGCACATCTTAAATAAGAACTTGATTTCGAGTTGTGTTGCTCAAGATGTGTTTTATACTGTTACTAAGTATTCTATTACTGCTTCTCAATTTCATGAATTATCTGTTGCTTTGGAAGTTTCCCATGATCGTGTCATTGAGCTTGGAAACAAAAACTCAAAACTAAATGAGAAAATTGACTAGGATGATCACGATAATTTGGTAAAACCCTTTTCTAAGTTGGAAGTTGAACATTTTGATTTGCAACTAAAATATCAACACCTCAAAGAAAATGTTAAAACCTTAAACATCAAGATATCCTTGGATGTTTCAGAGTTTGATGCAGATTTTGAAATAAACAAACGTGATGAACAAATTCAAGCTCACTGTAACACGATCAGAAAGTTGAAAGCCCAAAATTTACAATTAAAGGGTGAAAAGAACAATGTGACAGCCTCCCAAATGCCTCCTCCTTTAGATTCTCAATTTTCTCAAAACTTTCATCTTCAAAATATCATTAACGTATTACAACAAGAAAATGAGAGTTTTCTTGAAGAAAATGAAAAGGTCAAACAACACTTCAAAGAGTTATATGATTCAATGAAAGTCACTCGTGACAAGAACAATGAAAAAATTACTTCGTTACAAAAGGAAATTGAGAATCTGAAGAGTCAGGTAAAAGGGAAAATGCCACTTGTCTTTAATGAAAATGTTGCATCAAACGCATCTGCAGACTCTAAATATACTGTGACTGTTAAATACATTCCTCCTCATCTTAGAAATAATGAACTTGTGTTTCATAACTATTTCTGTCACCTTAAGGATAGTCTAGAATGTCTCCGTGAGATTGTAGAAGAGGATCGCATAAATAAGCCACTTGATAGTGAAATTAGGTATGCTTGCATATATGCCAAACGATCTCAGGAGCTGTTAGAATGTTTAAGAGCAACATGCCCTAAATCCTTATGTGAGAAAGATAAAGCTGTGATGCCTTGTTCTATGCCTAGTGCTAAGTATGCAACCCATTCTATGCCCAATATTAAGAAAGTGAACTTTAATGTGCCTTCAAGTAGCTCAGATCCCAGCACTTCTAAACCTGAAATGCAAAAAGTAGCAAAACAAACTAATGTTCCCATTCCCTCTACAGGAGTAAAAAGTGACACCAAAGCGAGCAGGTCAAAGCCTCAAGGCAACACAAAGAATGATTGGACCTTGCAAGCTAGGAATGTTCAGTGGAAGAGAGTAGAAGATCACCTTAGGAAGAATGAAACTATGTTGAATAAAACGAATCGTGTTGATTCTAGTGTTAGCTCTAAGCGTGCTGTAATTAATGCGAATTCTGCTACTTTTCGCAAAACATGTAATGATGATTGCTTGGTTTCTGTTACTAATCATGTATGTGGTGTGAATGATTTGATTAATGCTGTTAAATACTCAGTTAAAATCGTTAATACCAACAATCATGTTAAGAAGGCTAGAAAGCAATGGTGGAAGAAGGTTAGAAAACATTGGAAACCCACGGGAAGAAAATTTAGTAATGTAGGTTATCAGTGGATTCCTACTGGCCGCAAATTTAATCTTAATGAGTTGTGGCCTAAATTATCTAAGATAATGCCCATTAGGAAATGGATGCCTACCGGTAGAACTCTTCCTTTAAGAAGTGAACATACTTTAAATAGGTCTAATGCGTACACTAGCACTGCATCTATCCCTAATGATTCCATTGATTCTGCTTCTGATGTGGGTGTTCTAATCACTGTTACTAACCAAATGAAACCCATTCTTGCATGGGGATTCCAATTATCCAGTTATCCATTTTTGTCTGTGTTCAACTGCAGGTCGTTCAAATCGTTCTGTGGTACTTGGACTCAGGTTGTTCCAAGCATATGACTGGAGACCGCTCGTGGCTCATGAACTTTGTGAGTAAATTTATTGGGATTGTTAGATTCGGGAACGATCATTTTGGTGCAATTATGGGTTATGGAGATTACGTTGTTGGTGATAGTGTAATCTCCAGGGTATATTATGTTGAAGGTCTTGGTCATAACCTGTTTTCTGTTGGTCAATTATGTGATTCCGATCTAGAGGTGGCTTTTAGAAAACATATTTGTTTCGTTAGAGAACTTGATGGTGTGGAAATTTTAAGAGGAACACGTGGCTCAAACCTATACACCATCTCTATCGAAGACATGATGAAGTCTTCTCCAATCTGCTTGTTGTCAAAGGCTTCGAAAACAAAGTCATGGTTATGGCACCGTCGTCTCAATCACTTGAACTTTGGCACCATTAATGATCTTTCCAGAAAGGACCATGTAAGAGGCTTACCCAAATTAAAGTATGAAAAAGATCATCTTTGTTCAGCATGCCAATTGGGAAAAAGCAGGAAATAGGCCCACAAACCCAAACCCGCAAACTCAGTTATGGAAGTTCTTCATACTCTTCATATGGATTTGTGCGGACCTATGATAGTGCAAACGATAAATGGGAAGAAATATGTTTTAGTCGTTGTTGATGACTACTCTCGATTTACCTAGGTTAAGTTTTTGAGGACAAAGGATGAAACTCCAGATGTCATCATCAAACTTATCAAGCAGCTGCAGGTTCGACTTAACAAGACTGTTAGAATTATTCGAACAGACAATGGCACTGAGTTTGTTAACAAAGACCTAAGTCAATTTTATGAAAGCATTGGAATCAGTCATCAAAGAAGTGTTCCACGCAGGCCTCAACAGAATGGTGTAGTTGAAAGACGAAATCGGACCCTTGTTGAAGCTGCAAGAACTATGCTAATTTATTCAAAGGTTCCAATGTTTCTTTGGGCTGAAGCCATTGCCACTGCTTGCTACACCCAAAATCTTTCCCTCATACACACCACTCATGGAAAAACTCCATATGAACTTGTCCATAAATGAAAACCTGATCTCTCCTACCTTCGTATTTGGTGCTTTGTGCTATCCAACAAATGACGGTCAAGATTTAGGTAAATTAAGAGCTAAGGCGGACATTGGAGTTTTTGTGGGTTATGCACCAAACAAGAAGGGTTATCGAATCTACAACAAAAGAACTCGAGATATCATGTAAACTATTCACATCACGTTCGATGAGCTGTCTGGGCAAATGGCTCCAGGACAATCAAGTTCTGGACCCGCATCTCAACCTTCATTAAGTATTCCCATGAGTTCTTCTCTTGTACAAAATCCCTCACCAGCAACTCCATATGTACCCCTTTTGGAAGATGATTTGAAGAAATTGTTTGATCCAATGTTTGATGAACACTATGAGCCTATTGCTAATGATCAGCCAAATCCATCAACAGAGGCTGCCCCTAACCCAGTCAACGTAGATAACTCTTCAGTTTCTATGGCATTGAGTCAAGAAGCGCCTATTGCAGATCACTCATCCTCATCATCAAATCCTCAATCATCAAGTGTACATCATGGAAATGTTTCTAGCACCTATGATGGAGATAACCCTTTTGCTACTCTTGAAGATGCTCCATTTGAGAACATATTTGCTCCTGAACCAACTTCAGAACCATCTTCATCAGGAGATCCAAACTCTGCTACTTCAGTTCCTCAACAACAACCACACGAACACCTTAGAAAATGGACACATGACCATCCATTGGACAACATCATTGGAAACCCTTCTCTTCTAGTATCCACTCGTAAACAACTTGCAACTGATGCCTTATGGTGTTTCTTCAACTTCGTACTATCCAAGGTCGAACCAAAAGATGTTAAAACTGCCATGAATGAAGACAACTAGTTCAATGCTATGCAAGAAGAAATTCATGAGTTCGATCGACTAGATGTATGGGAATTAGTACCTGCTCCTGACTGTGCTATGATCATTGCTCTAAAGTGGATCTTCAAAGTAAAACTTGATGAGCATGGTGATGTGTTAAAGAACAAGGCTCGATTGGTTGGAAAAGGATACCATCAAGAGGAGGGTATTGACTTTGAAGAATCATTTGCTCTAGTTTCACGTATTGAGGCAATCAGAATCTTCCTGGCTAATGCTGCAAGTAAGAACATAGTAGTCTATCAGATGGATGTAAAGATGGCTTTTCTTAACGGAGATCTTAAGGAAGTTGTATACGTCAGCCAACCTGAAGGGTTTGTGAATCCAGAGCATCCTACTCATGTCTATCGCTTGAAGAAGGCCCTTTACGGTTTGAAGCAAGCTCCAAGGGCATGGTACGATACGCTATCAAGGTTTCTTCTATCTAATGGATTCAACAAAGGAGCAGTTGATCCGACATTGTTCACCAGAAAGTCAGGCAAACACTTAATTCACGTTCAAATCTATGTTGATGATATTATTTTTGCCTCGACTGACCCCAATGAATGTGACCGTTTTTCTAAGGAGATGGGCTCCAAATTTCAAATGTCAATGATGGGACAAATGTCATTTTTCTTGGGATTACAAATTTCACAAAGTCCCGGAGGCTTTTTTTATCAATCAATCTAAATATGCTAATGAAATTTTAAAGAAATTTGGATTTGATTATTGTGACCCTGTTGACACTCCCATGGTGGAGCGTACTAAACTGAACGAGGACCACTCAGGGATCATGGTTGACCAAACTAAATATCGTAGTATGATTGGGTCCCTGATGTACCTTACAGCCAGTAGACCAGACATTCTGTTCGTTGTATGCATGTGTGCTAGATACCAGGCTAAGCCTACCAAAAAGCACCTTGAAGCGGTTAAACGGGTCTTTCGGTATCTCCAAGGAACCATCAACATGGGACTTTGGTACCCGAAGGACACCGGTATGTCACTAACAGCCTATGCAGATGCTGACCATGCAGGGTGTCAAGATACACGTCGAAGCACGTCTGGAGGTGCTCAGTTTTTGGGTGATAAGCTTGTGAGCTGGTCTTCAAATAAACAAAGGAGTACTTCTATATCTTCTACAGAGGCAGAATACATAGCCATGTCATCTTGTTGTGCTCAAATCCTATGGATGAGATCCCAACTATCTGACGATGGCTTTGAATTCAACAAAATCCCTCTGTATTGTGATAACAAGAGTGCCATTGCTCTCTCTCATGCAACAATGTTCAACATTCAAGAGCAAAGCATATCGACATTCGACTTCATTTCATCAGGGATCAAGTGGAGAACAGTGTGGTGGAACTATATTTTGTGAGGACTGAATACTAATTAGCAGACATCTTCACCAAAGCTCTTCCTAGAGAACGTTTTGAGCTTATCCTTCCACGACTTGGTCTAAAGAGTCTACAACCGGAAACACTCAAACGTCTTCAAGAGGAAGACGAGGAGTAAAAGTCTTTCTTCATCCATCTCTTGTAAATATTTATTCAAATGCAAAATACAAAATTATAAAACCCACAAAAAGAAAATAGAAAAATATAAAATTTCAAAAAATCCATAAAAATTAGAAAATCTTTGAAAAAGCTAAAAATATTTTTTTCCATCTTTTCTATTATTCGATTTCATCTACGGTCTTTGTGTTGTCATTCAAAGAGTGACACGGGTCTTTAGATGAAGTTCGAATGTACATTAAAAAAAATCGAGAGAATGAAAAACAAAAGGTTTATAGTCATTTCAGACTATACCCCATTTTTAAAAGAAAGAACAGAGCCATGCTTTGTCTATTTTTCAAATCTCATGCTCTGATTCTAAAAACAAATGTTTGTCACCAAAAAGACAAATGTTCCCTTCACAAATATTTTTCCTTCTATAAATTCTTCTGAAAAATATTTGTTATCTAATGAAAACTACATAGCTTTGAAAACTAACTCAGACATAATTTTTTTGAAAATCATCTGGACTTGACATTTGTCAAAATCTCTGTCTCTCAATCAACAACTAATGTCATTGATTGAGGGGGAGAATGATTTCAATTAATTCAAAAGGTTATTTGTCATACAATTCGTTCAGACCAAGGCTAATGTCATGTTTTCAAAAGATACTCAAGCATGTTTAATCGTTGGAGTTTAAAGTCTCTGATTTGATCCTTATCGGTTAAATGTTTTCATAAGCAAGTCACAATTCTCCTCAAAAGCTTTCAAAATCAATTTAAATCTATAGAGATCACAAATCTTAAATGACTTGAAAATTGTGATGGGGGGAGAATTTGTGATTTAAATTGGATTTAAACTGATAATTCGATAAATGGTTTTATAAGTGTGATTCGCTCCCAAACCGTCAAGTTTAATCACACAAGCTAACCACTTGTGAATGGTCAACCGTAATAAACTTAAAACAGCTCAGAAACAAATGCAATTAAGATCAGAGGAATATAGTGGATTCCTGGGTCGTTAAGTCCCACGGAGGATGAATTGGTGTTTAACACAGACAGATGTCGAATAATCACTAAGGATAGTGATCAGTAAGGATTTTGAGTTATTTATACCTAAAGAAAAGTTTTGTAAATTACAGGGGCTTAAATGCAAATTAAAGAAAATTATAAAGTTAAAATATATTAAATAAACGCTATCACTATTTTTAAAATCGATGAACGTTTAAAACCTAAAACGTACGTTTAAATAAAATTACGTAAACGTACAAAATAAAACATGAGTTTTAAGAAATAAAAGGCCTATAAATATGAAAATGATATTTTTACAATCCTAATAATAAAAGAAAATTATTAGAAAAATAAAATTATTTTTAAAACTATTTATTTAATTATTATTAATTAAAAACTATTTATTAAGTATTTAAAATGCACTAAAATATAAGAAAATACAAAATTAACCTAGAAAAATGAAATTATAACTTAGAAAAATCTAAAATATGATAAAACTTATTTTAAAACTGAAAATATATTTTTTAGAGTTTTTATGTATTTATTATTAATTTAATACTATTTAAAACTAATTAAAATGCTAGAAAATACTATTTAAACCAAGAAAATTATGGAAAAATATTTTTTTGGCCTTTTATATTTATCTTAATCTAGGAAAATTGAAAACATATTCAGTGATGGAAAAATTTGTATTAAAAGCTATTTTAAAACTTTTTCTGATTTATTTGTATTAAAAGCTATTTAAAAAGGATTAAAAACTGTTTTAAATAAGGAAATATACTAAACATTGATGGAAAAATCTGACAAATTCAGGAAAATACTAAAATATTATTCTTAATCTATGAAAAATATAAAAACATATGCTTATGTGTGAGAATATGAGGCTGCAGTGAAACTGCTTATTAATAAGCACTTTAAAATAAGCCAAAGTCCACAAATGGACACCAAATGAACACAGAAGCTAGGTAATGCTAAATTAAGTATAAATTAACTAATTAACAGTACTCTAGATCACTAAAGAAGCTTAAATTAGATTTGAGCTTATTGGTTTAATAATGTAAAACAGTTATTAGGGGGGCACCTTTAAGCTAATGCACATGCTAAACAAATAAGCTAAATAGAAAAACAGATATTGGGACCTAAAGATCTCCTAGCAGACTTCACATGGACCAAAAATCAGCTCCTCACAAGCTTGAATGAAGCTTGTGCAAAAGCTGCAATATGCCTGTGCACACTCAGTGAATGCTGAGTGTGTGCAGGGCATGCTTTTTGACAAGGGGGTCAAAAGAAGCTAATGAATAAGGACTTAATAAGCTGATTAGAACTGAACTAATATTTTTCTAATTTAGTTAAGCAACTAAATATTACTATCCCAAAAGCTTATGGACTAAATCCTAATATTGAGATCACAATAAAATTGTGAAGTTTATTCAAAAACTGACCAAAGAAAAATTTGACTTTTTGACAGTTATGAAACTTTGACTTTTATGAGATTTGAATCAAATTTCTTAACTGATTTTGTTGTTTAATGGTAAAGTAAGACTAATGCAAGCTATGTTATAAAGTTCTACACCTATATGCTAAGTTTTACCAACTAATTCCAACTAAAACTGAAATTTAAGCAGATAACATGCAATTTTGACTATCACTGATCTAAGGTGAAATCAAATTGCTTCTAAGACCTGAATGCACTTAAGTATGACTATATATGCAATTATAAACCACAATACTGTCCTATAATTTAGCTATACCAATTGAACCAAACACCACTTAAGTACTGATGTGCAAATTTAATCAACAAACTTCTTATCTAGCATACACTAAAACTTAAAACAGATGCAATAAACTAGATTAAACAATAATAAGCACTAAAATTACATTATACTACAGATTCAAATGTATGAGACAGAAATGAAACTTACATAAGTCCAACCACTATGGTTTGCTTATGACTTTAATGAACCACTATCCTAAATTTTCAACCACACATTATACTGAATCAACCAAAATAACTCTGATTCCACCCCATTTCCAACTCTGCATCATTGATTCAATCCACAGTTGACTTTTGTTGACTGAGGTGATTTTGAGAAACAAACCTGAGTAGAAGCTTATATAAGCAGTCATTAAGCTATAGGAGAGCTTATAAGAGCTTATCAAAACAGTTTTAATAACTGAAATTAAGTTGACCACAGATTAACTATATTTTTTATATTGTTGAGAGATTTTTTTTATTTTTTTTTATTTTTATTTTTAAGAGGCTTAAACTGAAAACATGAGTTAAATAAGCTTAAGTTATGTTTTTGAATACTCATTAAGCTAATAAGAAACCTTAAAAACAGAAATGAGATTGAGATTGAGAATTGAACAAAAACTGAATTTCATTAATTAAATGAACTACAAGGAAACTGAAATTGCTTATTAAACAAAGTTCGAAATACACTAAGATTACTGAATTCAAGACTTTAAAGCTTAAATAAACACTGGAAATTGAAAATAAACTACCTACGACATGTAAAAACTAAACTACTCTAGATATCCTTTCACACTGCTTCCCTCTTTCTTTATAATGATCCATTTGAGTCTTTGTCGACCTCTGAGATATTCCCACTTCAATCCAACCATTGAATTCTTCAAATTAATCAAATCCGTCCATTTGTCAATTTTGGCGGGAAAGTCTTTGAGTGGGTAGCAGCATTAATTGAGGATATGGGTTGGTATGCAAGGTGGAAAGGAGATGGTGAGAGGTAGGGGAGAGGTGGAAAGGTGGTAGTGAGGTGTCAAGTGGAAGAAACCATGGTGGTTTTGAGAATGCAGCTGTGAGGGAGAGGGGTGAACAGTGGGGCGGTATTTGGGCGGGGTTTGACTAAATTTGACCCGGTTTTAATATTTAACGGGGTTGGATTGGATTTGGGGTGTTGGGCCAGCTGGGCTAAGGATTGGATTTGGTTAATAACAAGGGCCGGTTTGGTTTTTGTAGCTAGTAAAACACAAGGACCAAAACTGTAATTAGGCCAAACTTGAGGACCAAAACTGCCATTCTTCCAAAGTTCACACAAGGACCAATTTTGTCATTTATGAATTGTGCAAGGTTTATTTTGAATAATTTCTATTTTTTAAACTCACCAAGGACTGATTTTGACATTTTCCAAACTTGAGGGACTAAAGTTGTCATTTTATAAATTTTAAACTTTAAAGTGTTTATTTTGACAACTTTTGAATCCCATGGACCTTAAATGACATTTTACAAGTTTTTGAATTAACAGGGACTGATTTTGACAACTTTTGAAACCTAGGGGACTAAAACTGCCAATTATGCAAACTTGATACGTTTTTCATCTGATTTTGGTATTTTTGCATTTAAAACACATAAAACACTTATTTGTGATATTTTCATCATTTTGATGCATTTCTGAGTGTTTTCAGATGTTTTTGCAGTCTAGATGGTACAAAAATGATGAGTATTTAGACACTCATCAATCCCCCACACTAAGATATTGCTAGTCCCTAGCAATCTTTTATGAAAAGTTAATGGATTTTATCTCTTTACCAAAAGCCATTACTTCTGGA
Organism: Chrysanthemum seticuspe; assembly: GCA_019973895.1. Taxonomy (NCBI): domain Eukaryota; kingdom Viridiplantae; phylum Streptophyta; class Magnoliopsida; order Asterales; family Asteraceae; genus Chrysanthemum; species Chrysanthemum seticuspe. The sequence goes on from BPTQ01000004.1 coordinate 108,986,048, forward strand.
GTAGCCAATTGTTTAAGTTCAAGTAAGAACTTTGGTACAATGATAACCAAATGATTTTGAGCAAATCACCAGCTGTAAACGGATTTGATTTGTCTTTACCAGAAGCCGTTTGCTTCTGGACTAGCCAACTCTTAGATAAATTATCAATATTATCTTTGGTGAGCCGATTACCAATTATGGATTTCCCACTGCCTTTACCACAAGCCATAAACTTGCGGGCTAGCCAACTCTTCACTTTTAAGGATATGGTGAGCTGAACACCATACAATTTTGGGCAAATTGCAAGCCATAAACGGATTTGATATATCTTTACCAAGAGCCGTTTGCTCCTGGATTAGCCAATCCTTATGTGGGTTAGACATGGTGGACTGATTACCATTTGTTGTGTTTAGTACATAGTACTTCCACTAAATAAAAATTTTAAAATTTGGCCATTTTGGGGGAAAAAGGGACTAAAAGGGTACATTTATGATCAAATTCGCCAGAATTTCCCCCCCCACACTTAGAAATGAATATTGTCCTCAATATTCAAAGTACCGGCTGTTATGCCGAAACATAGAACGTAAAAAGATAACATTACTAGCTAAGTGTAGAAACACAACAATTATTCTCTTTTTTAATATTTACAATTTTCATTCATTTTTAAGATCTATATACAACATGTGGGGCATCTCCCCCACACTTAGGTGGTACACACGGGTGAAAACCCATGCTTAACTACTGTTTTTGATTACAGAGTCGCTAGCTTGACTCGACCCCGAATTAATTTGTTCATGGGGAAGTAAGTGGAAGAGACAATCTGCATCGGACTTTCATTCAAGATGTTTGGACAAACATTTGAAGTACGAGAAAGTTCCACACCGATGAGATATACATAGAACCGGCTCAAAAATGATAAATGAAAATGCCGGGATCAAAAATAGTGTCTTCATTCCCGAAGGAGAAAAGGGAACGAGAAGACACACCATATGTGAAGAAAAGAAAGAAAATCATGATAAAAATCATGACTAACTCATAATTATCAGAAGGGGAATTCATGATTTCTAGATCATGAATCTCATCATTTAAGCTCATTTGATGAAGACATATTCTGGGTGGGAGGGATGGGATTTTGATATCAAGCAAGTTCTCATGGCTGAGAACATTTCCCTCCGGAACACAAAGATCATTTATGTCTAGATCAAAGTGGAAGTTGTCATACTCTGGTAGAGATATGATATGAGTGAGTTCAAAGGAGAACTCCTCGTAAAGAGAATCATTCACATGAAGTGAATTTGTGAACTCTTCCTCCATTGTGGGCTCATCACTATCCTCGTCAAAGATTTGATTGTTAGAAATCCAAGTGAATTCAGATTCGAATTCAAATAGAGGATTGGTGAAAGTAGCTTTGAATGCTTCGGGAACAAGGTGATTAACATTCTCTATTGGACTGTTAGGGTGAGAAGTGAGTGAACGATCATTATAAAGGAGACTTTCAATTTCTCCTAGGTTGGCTTTGAAATCAAAGAGATCATCACTTTCCGATGAAAGTGGAATGATGTGAATGAGTTCATCGGTAAACTCCTCAATAAGAGGATCAACATCAAAATGTGAAAGTGATGCCTCAACATTCTCAATGTCTCCATAAGATTTACAATCATCGCTAAAATCGGAGAAAGTCTCAAAATGATCTTTTGAACACTCAAGAGGGGAAGGGATATCACACATATGGTCAAAAGTTCCCTGTGACTCTCTCGGGATTGGGACAAGGTCCTCAACACTAGACTTTATGAATTCGTCCGATTCCTTTTCAGGAACAGTGTCAAGATGCTCGTCCCCCATGTTCAGAGAGTGAGTGGGAGCTTCGGGTGTGATAGCAGTGGTTTGAGAATGAATCTCAACTGCTGGGATATCAACTGATGAACTTGATGAATCTTTATAAAATTGTAGGATACCAAGTGCATCCTCATCATCACTGTCATCAGGAATAAAATGAAATTGAGAGCTAGATCTGGCTGCTTTTTCTTTTGCAATTGATTCCCTAATAGATTTTTCAAAGGCAATTTGGGAATTTATTTTAGCAGCCTGCTCTTCAGCTAGCAATTCTTCCATGGATTTCTCATGTGAATTTTGAATGACGGGACATTGTGGGAGTGGAGATTTGTCAAAACCGGAAGGTTGACATTGATAATCATCATGAGGACCCCCACAATATACACAAGAAAAACTGGGAACATTATGAAATGCAGTTTTACTCAACTCCTCAGTTCTTTTCACTGACTCCAGAAGCTCTAGATAAGTGTCTTGTTGGGTTTGCTGAGGAGTTTGAGTCATTTGGCACTGTGGAGGTTGGTCGTGATATGGATAGTCGTAATTGTTACAAGGAAATGGATTCCCTGTTTGACAATCAGAGCTGAAATGGGGACCTCCACAATATTCACAACAGTAAAACTGTTGAGTCTGGACTGGTGAATTATATAGATATTGGTCATAACCAAAGTTCTGAGCATCACCGGAGAACTGTTCATAGACAAACGTGTTTCCATATTGACACTCAAATCCTTGGTGAGGACCTCCACAAAATTCACAGCAGTTATGTTGATTATATGTAGATAAGTCGGGCTGTGGTGGGTAGTTGGAAAATTTTGAGGGGTCGTTAAATGGGTTCGGATTAGGATCATAATCAAATGAATTCCTCGAACCACAAAACAAACAACTCCCGTTCCGAATATCATTACCACACTGTACACACGTACACCAGCGACAGGGTGAACCAAAAAGAGGCTCACCACAACCGACACAAGGAATAAACGATTCTATTTGAGAGTTATGAGAAGGAATCGGTTCATTCAAAGAATCAGCAAAACCAACATGGTGATCCGAATGACTATTAAGACTCGAAGAACATTTTGAAAAATCCGGAGGTGGGACAAGTGGTGTGCTCTGAGAGCTAGCAATTTCCACCACTTCCGTTATGGTCTCCGGTTCTGGTTCTTGAGAAACGTGAAGATTAGGCAAGTCATTCTTGCTAGTCACCGGTCTAAATTCTGTATGTTTGCTTTTAACCGTAAATTGTGAAAGTGTAGGATCAATTTTAGACGGCTTAGGAGCAATCGAGGGATTAGATCTTTGGATAACCGTAGGTTGGACGTATTTAGCACCTCCATTATCAGAGGGAAGTACCTGGTCCTTTGTCACCCCGGTTTCTCGTTCCATTTCCCTACGCAGAATTAATGGATCATTACGAACAACACGAATTCTTGACTTTTGTGATAAACTATGAAGTTTTTCAACTTCGTTCCAGAATTCGTCGTAGTCGAGAGATTCCATGAGAATAGAAGAAGTTAAAATCAAATGGATAGAGGGTAAAGGAATAAAGAATCAAAAAGGGTAAGAGGGTAAAGATGAATATTTTTGGATTTTTTGGATAAACATTTTGTAAAAACAAAGAATGAAAATATTTTTGGTGTTGTTAACACTTTAGGAAAAGTGTTAATGAACTTTTTTGAGTTTGATTAACTTTACAAAAAAAAACTGTTTACAAAAGGTGGTATATGTGCAAGAATGGATCTGAAAAATGCTTAGAACACGCTTACAGCCTCCCCGGCAGCGGCGCCAAAATTTGATTCGCTCCCAAACCGTCAAGTTTAATCACACAAGCTAACCACTTGTGAATGGTCAACCGTAATAAACTTAAAACAGCTCAGAAACAAATGCAATTAAGATCAGAGGAATATAGTGGATTCCTGGGTCGTTAAGTCCCACGGAGGATGAATTGGTGTTTAACACAGACAGATGTCGAATAATCACTAAGGATAGTGATCAGTAAGGATTTTGAGTTATTTATACCTAAAGAAAAGTTTTGTAAATTAGAGGGGCTTAAATGCAAATTAAAGAAAATTAAAAAGTTAAAATATATTAAATAAACGCTATCACTATTTTTAAAATCGATGAACGTTTAAAACCTAAAACGTACGTTTAAATAAAATTACGTAAACGTACAAAATAAAACATGAGTTTTAAGAAATAAAAGGCCTATAAATATGAAAATGATATTTTTACAATCCTAATAATAAAAGAAAATTATTAGAAAAATAAAATTATTTTTAAAACTATTTATTTAATTATTATTAATTAAAAACTATTTATTAAGTATTTAAAATGCACTAAAATATAAGAAAATACAAAATTAACCTAGAAAAATGAAATTATAACTTAGAAAAATCTAAAATATGATAAAACT
>BPTQ01000004.1:108991083-109003528 GCA_019973895.1 Chrysanthemum seticuspe
AGAGTTTTAGTGGAGTCAGTTGTTTTCAGTTGACACCTAACTTAGTTACTACGTCTCAACCTTTACCCCACCTTAGTCTCAATAAAACCAACTAAGTCATATTACACACCAACTTTTAAATCCTATCACCAAGTAATTTCAGTATTCGTTTGGTATCACCAACCTGAATACATTCAAAGTAAAGACAGAGTATGTAAACTTAGACATCATATTACATTAAAATCACGAATAATAACAAATTAGATCAAATAACGTAGACAAAATCCAAAATCACATACGATCTATTCTTCAAACAACTAATTTAAACGTGTAGTCATGAATTCACCACAAACCAAGTTAACCATATCGTAAAACAGATGCAATAAACTAGATTAAACAATAATAAGCACTAAAATTACATTATACTACAGATTCAAATGTATGAGACAGAAATGAAACTTACATAAGTCCAACCACTATGGTTTGCTTATGACTTTAATGAACCACTATCCTAAATTTTCAACCACACATTATACTGAATCAACCAAAATAACTCTGATTCCACCCCATTTCCAACTCTGCATCATTGATTCAATCCACAGTTGACTTTTGTTGACTGAGGTGATTTTGAGAATCAAACCTGAGTAGAAGCTTATATAAGCAGTCATTAAGCTATAGGAGAGCTTATAAGAGCTTATCAAAACAGTTTTAATAACTGAAATTAAGTTGACCACAGATTAACTATATTTTTTATATTGTTGAGAGATTTTTTTTATTTTTTTTTTTATTTTTATTTATAAGAGGCTTAAACTGAAAACATGAGTTAAATAAGCTTAAGTTATGTTTTTGAACACTCATTAAGCTAATAAGAAACCTTAAAAACAGAAATGAGATTGAGATTGAGAATTGAACAAAAACTGAATTTCATTAATTAAATGAACTACAAGGAAACTGAAATTGCTTATTAAACAAAGTTCGAAATACACTAAGATTACTGAATTCAAGACTTTAAAGCTTAAATAAACACTGGAAATTGAAAATAAACTACCTACGACATGTAAAAACTAAACTACTCTAGATATCCTTTCACACTGCTTCCCTCTTTCTTTATAATGATCCATTTGAGTCTTTGTCGACCTCTGAGATATTCCCACTTCAATCCAACCATTGAATTCTTCAAATTAATCAAATCCGTCCATTTGTCAATTTTGGCGGGAAAGTCTTTGAGTGGGTAGCAGCATTAATTGAGGATATGGGTTGGTATGCAAGGGTGGAAAGGAGATGGTGAGAGGTAGGGGAGAGGTGGAAAGGTGGTAGTGAGGTGTCAAGTGGAAGAAACCATGGTGGTTTTGAGAATGCAGCTGTGAGGGAGAGGGGTGAACAGTGGGGCGGTATTTGGGCGGGGTTTGACTAAATTTGACCCGGTTTTAATATTTAACGGGGTTGGATTGGATTTGGGGTGTTGGGCCAGCTGGGCTAAGGATTGGATTTGGTTAATAACAAGGGCCGGTTTGGTTTTTGTAGCTAGTAAAACACAAGGACCAAAACTGTAATTAGGCCAAACTTGAGGACCAAAACTGCCATTCTTCCAAAGTTCACACAAGGACCAATTTTGTCATTTATGAATAGTACAAGGTTTATTTTGAATAATTTCTATTTTTTAAACTCACCAAGGACTGATTTTGACATTTTCCAAACTTGAGGGACTAAAGTTGTCATTTTGTAAATTTTAAACTTTAAAGGGTTTATTTTGACAACTTTTGAATCCCATGGACCTTAAATGACATTTTACAAGTTTTTGAATTAACAGGGACTGATTTTGACAACTTTTGAAACCTGGGGGACTAAAACTGCCAATTATGCAAACTTGATACGTTTTTCATCTGATTTTGGTATTTTTGCATTTAAAACACATAAAACACTTATTTGTGATATTTTCATCATTTTGATGCATTTCTGAGTGTTTTCAGATGTTTTTGCAGTCTAGATGGTACAAAAATAATGAGTATTTAGACACTCATCAAAGTGATTAGCAAGCTCTCCTCCCTACATGTGCCAAACGATTTCAAATTTTCTATGCACATGTTAAGGGGGAGCATCTATATCAAACCAAAAAAGGATTGAAATGTGATTGCTTTGTCTCTAAGTGCAGGTTTTCCCTAATATGTGCAAAACACTTTCGAATCTCGATGCACATATTGAGGGGGAGCAAATTTTTGAAAACCACATCCTTTCCCAAAAATATCTTTAACTGTATTTGAATCACTAATTTTGATAGCGAAGGTGATGTCGATATTTTTAGAAAATATTGATCAAAGAAGTGAATTCTTCCTCTTGCCTCCATGTGCCAAAATGATTTTAAACATACGATTCACATGTTGAGGGGGAGCCTTTTTATAAAATATCAAAAACAATTTAGGTACAAAATGCTTTGATAATATATCACAAGTATCTGGATTAATTTTCAAATGGTTTTCAATTGGTTTCAATGGCAGATGAACAATACCAAAAAGACAGACCAAATTTACTTTATGTATGGTGATATAAGGATGGTTAGGTTAGGTATTCGTTCCCACGATCCCGCCAGAGCCGGAGGGATCTACCCAGGGACAATCCACTAGATAGTATAGAGTCCTTAGGTATGAAGAAAAAAAAAAGGAGAAAAGTGAGAAATGGGAAGAGTGTGGACTGAGATAGAGCTAGAACTGGAATAAACCCAACAAGGTTCTAGTAATGAATTCTCGGTAAGCACTGAAGGGGTTGAAGATTGAAAAAGAAATGAATGTGAAAAGGGTGAAAAGAAATAGCCCTCCATTATTTCAACCTTAGGGCAGAAACCGGGTTCAATTCATATGCTACTGGCTGTTACCTAGGTAACACCGGTATTGAAGACAAGACGTCATGGACCCAGTGACGCACTGCACTACATCTTCTCAAGCTACTCAAGTTCCTCTTAAAAGGACTTGTTTCATTCTCACAGGGAACCTACATTATCTATCGACTTTCTCTTTGAGATTTTTGATATTGAAGAAGGAGACCCTCTCCCTAGTCTCCGGCATAGGAACTAAATGTGCACAATTGAGTCTAGAGCCACGAGAACATCAATAAATCTCATTAAGGACACAATCAATGAGGACTCACTGTTTCACACAATGTGGAAAGTGAGAATATATCTTATGAGTCCTACGTGTGGAAAACTAGAATGGGGGGTTGAATAGTTTTACCAATTTAAAACTTCCTTTTAAATATTTAGATCAACTTATGTCAATCTATTTGGTTGTTTATGTTGGACGTTGACAGATAGATATATAAACGTGTAATGAAAGATAAAGAGTAAGAAGCACATCACCACGACACAAGTATTTATAGTGGTTCGGCTACAAGGACACCTTCCTTGCCCTACTCCACTCCTCGAGTCACCTACTCGAGAGTTCGTAAACACTACACCAATCTCCTTATGGCGGAGAAGCCTTCACAACGTCGCTTACACCTTTTTCCGGTACAAAGCTAAATACCGAGTTCTTTCACACCAAGGCGAACCACACCTAACACAACGTCGCCTACCCTTTATACGGTGCTAGGCTAACCACCGAGTTCTTTCACACCAAGGAGAACTAATCCTATCACAACGTCGCCTACCCTTTATTAGGTACTAGGCTAAGCACCTAGTTCCTTTACTATGGAGGAACTACTACCCATCACAACACAACACCTAATCTTAAGGAGATCCACTCCTTATTACAACACCATCAAGGATATCACCATCCTTGGAAATAAACAAATACTTATATGTATAACGATGCACCTCATCGATTATACGACCTAGGCATTCTTCCCTAATGCCACTTGATTTGATTCCTAGGCATCCTTCACTAATGCCTTTGACTTGACACCTTTAGCATTCTTCACCAATGCTTTTGACACGAACGTTAAGCACCTTTCACTAATGCTTTCGTCTTGATTCTTTTGGCATCCTTCACTAATGCCTTTAACACAACATATACGAGTGAAGAAAGAACTATCAACAAGAGAACCTCAGTTGTCTTGATGATGACGAAGCATGGCAACTCATGGACTTGAGCTTGCTCAACTTCAAGAAGTGGTGATCTCGCCTTTAAGAGCAACCTAGAGAATCACACAAAAACAAAAGAAAGACTAGAAAGAAAGATCCCTTAGGATCAATGATTAGAGAGGTACAATACTTGGAGAAAGTATGTGTGAAAGTGGTGAGTTGAAAGGAAGAAATGGCTATCTATTTATAGAGGAAATTCTCTACTGTTCCCCGGATCCCGCGGATCCCACCCACAAGGGATCCGTCTAGCACAAAGCTAGGGATCCGTGGGACGCTCCTCTTTGCCCATGGGTATTTTTGGTTATGGGTCATGGGTCATGGGTTATGGGTTGATCCATGGGTTTCTTTCTAGATACAATGTATCTCAAGAATACAATGAACTTGGTTAAGTGGTTTGTATAAAACCATGGGTTATGGGTCAATACCATTTGCTAGTTTTTACCCATTTAGTATATACTTGTTTTTACCCATTTTAGTATAAACTTGTTTTTACCCATTTTAGTATATACTTGTTTTTACCCATTTTAGTATATACTAAGTTAAGTATATGTTAGCCCAATATGTAAACACTAGTTGTTGTACATATGTATCAAAATCATAAAATCACTTATACTGGTTTTAGTGTTTTATGTGAAAACGTTAGTGTGTTAGAAAGCTATTGAATCAAACTATTTACGTTTTTTATTTGTTTCGTTAAAATGATTTTACGTTTGTTATCGACAAAACATTAGAAGATCGTAAAATATAAAAAAATGTTTTTACGGCTTATTTGTATTAACACTACGGATTATTTTTGTGGTATTGCAAGAAAATTTGAGTGATATGCAAACATATTCACAATGACGTTGGAAAGCCTTCTAGAGCCAACATCAAACAAGCTCTTGGTAGGTGGCATGTGAGATCTATCCAATAGATCAAACTTGTGACAACTGGATTGAAACAATGGGGCGATTCATTATTGAATCAACCTTGGTCAATGAAATGGATTGACGGATATCTTTGAAAAACCGGTCGTTGTGCTTAAAATTCTTTTCTCTAGCACATCGACTGTGTACTAATATTTCAAAATAAAAGGTGTTTATGATTGATAATTGATTCTTCTTAAAACTCTTATTGTATTGGAAAAACACTTTATATTGAGCAGTACACGATTGTTTTTCAAATCTCTTTTCATCAATCATTTAATCTCAATTCACTGGTTCACTCACTCCGTGTTGTCTTCTTTGAGATGTTCCGGTTTGAGAACGGCTAGAGCAGCTGCGAAACCCTGTCAAGGAGATTCTTCGGAATTATACCTGATCACAGGCAGTACTTGTACTGAACAACGGGGAACCGTGGGCCTTGTACCTCAATTCAAAGAAAGTGATCAAAGACACTTTCGTGCTCTTTATTGCTAACTGTTGTATGCATGTACACCCGACGTTTGCAGCTGATCAGAATTGAGAGGTTAATCCATTGCCGCATGCTCACACAACACATTCACTTTGAAATCATGATAAAGTGCATCAACAACTATGATATTTACACTCCATGCTTCTGCTACACTGCATGTAATTTGTAACCATTGTTACTTATAATAGTTATCATACTAAATTTACAAATATGGATATCACGAAACTAAAAATAAATTTACGTAATACGTTTTTGAATGCAGATCTTACCAAGTGTGTTTACGGATGAGCTGTACACCGGCAGCAGATGGTTATATTTAATTAACAACAGATGTACAATGCACAAAGTATGGCTCAAGAAAGTAACTAGTAACCGTTATGCCCTGCAATCGAATGAATGGAAGCAATTTGTTGATGACAGCCATTACCAGAACGTGGCAATACTAAACTTCATTCGTCAAGGAGAAGACATGTACTATGTCACTGCCTATGACAATGTTGGTGCTGAAATTGGTGGATATTTGAATCCTGATATAGGAAATCGTCAAAGAAGATGCTTTGGATGTTTGGGAAACCTTGACCAGTCAGATGTAAGTACTTCATCAGTCATATATTGATGGTCATAGTTTAATGAAAATTGTATAAACTCTGTCTAATAGATACTAACAAATAGCAACATTATATTTACTCGTTATGCAGCTCCTTCCTCATCAATTTCTGCCACAAATTAACAGAGTGAGAGTTAGGGTGGGTGGCCTGGTGACTGAGACCATCGCACAGTGTCGCGTTGATCTGCCTAGTAACACAGAAGGCCATGTTTTTAGTGGAACGGGATGGGATTTACTGGTTTTTTTGGAAGGCCTGAAAGTTGAGAATCGGAGTTATAGTTTTCGGGTTATAATTGCACATTATGGAAAGTAAGGTATACATATATATGTTGTACGTAAATATGAGAAACTTGCTTTAAAAAGGAACTAAAAGTATTGTGTCAAAAGTGTCAATTTTGAAAGTATAAGGACCAAAAGTGTAAATATAACTTTTGGGACTAACTTTGTAAAAACAGTTTCTTAAGGGACCAAAACTGTAAATTATGAATATTTCGAGTAAGGAACATATTTGGGTATAAATTGCTACTTTTTCAAAGTATAAGGGTCTAAGTCGTACATTTTATAACTTGAGGGTAAAAAGGGTAAATTTAGAAAAATATTTAGAAAACTTGTAAAACTTATAACGACTTCATAAAAATGAGTATTTTAACGACCTAATATATATATATATATATATATATATATATATATATATATATATATATATATGCGGAAATTTATACGTCGATAACTAAATAAACCTATATATATATATATATATATATAAATATATGAATACGTTATATAACAACGACGCATACTAAAAGTGAATAAACCAACTCTTGGCAACATTGTTATTTTTATAAATCAACAACGGGGAACATCTCAATTATGTATAAGTGTGAACTTCTAAAGAATAAAAAACTAAGTCGATATAGCACGCCTTTTGAATTTGATCCACACAAGTGAAAACGACGCTAGTATCGCACTATTGAATTATCTATTCAATGCTCTATCATTTTGGTCGTGAACCAAACGTTTATCATTATTCTGAGACTTGCCATCTCGTTCCTAGGTTCCGGGTTGGAGCCATTGCTATATCACACTTGATCTCTTTGTGCTTTATCACTATCGCTAAGGTGAGTTCATAGCCTCACTTTTACTTATCTTTACAAACCTCGCGAGGGAGACACATACTATAAACTAGAACACAAGGTTTTTGCAACTGTTCGCTACTTGATTATTGCTATTGCCTAAGTTATTAGCCGAAAGACCCCTGCATCATGAACCATTAGTTACTTGCGAGTGAACGCAGATATCGTGAATAGTACTATAGGGAGTAACGACCCCGTCTCGGTTATCGAAAATAACCGGGGCACACCATATTTGAATTGCATTAGGTAATTGGTTATTACCTCCTTGGGGGTAAACTATCGTGTACTCTAGTAATTAGATGTATGCAGTTGAGTATTGGTGTCATGAGCTTAGTGCATAATAATTTGTGATTTTCTATGATAAGTTGTTGGTTTACAATTGTCATCTTTCTTGTGTTCAACTGATTAACTATAAACCCATGAATTCACTCAGCATTTTTGTTGACCTTTTAAGCATGTTATCTCAGGAAATAATTGAAGAACATCTCTATGGCACGGAGTAGGCTTGCAAGACCTTTTTATCGTGGTGTAAACATAAAGTTATCATTTTCCACAAACTCATGATCTATCTTTTGTGTACCATCAAAAACTATTTGGAAGTGTTTTGTAATAAACTATGAGTTTTCTTGAATGATAACAACTTTTACTGAAACGTCTCTTTTTGAGTCATTTTCTATGATTATTGACTGTGATCCTTGAAGTAACACCCAAATTAGTCTTCTGCTGCTATGTTGATATTTTGGGGGTGTTACAAACCTAGTTATTGATTATTGTTAGGTTGTCCCTTGTTCTAATTGGTAGACGCTAGAGTAAGGAAAACTGGCTTCTTCTTTAATTGTTGCGAGCTTGAACGTCCTAAATAGCAAAAAGCCTGAGAGTGCACTTAGGCCATCGTTGTATTTATTGCGTGAGTTGTAGCTTAAGGATAATAGGATATTCGAGGGAGATACTTCGGTACTTAGTGATCCCGGATGTTCTAAAAGAGAGTTACGATTCATAGAATTGGGGAATTAGGCACCACTCTATGATTAATACGGAATACAACGCATCAATTAGAATGAGGATGTGACAATTCAACCGACTAATAAAAGATAACTAGGGAGTAAGAAAATCTAAGTGAACACGTTTTTAATTATCATAAGAAATACACTCACTCGATCCATATCTTTTACTTTTAGTTAGTTTAATTAGTTTTAAAACAGAGTTTTAAGAAAAACATGTAAAAAGAAAAGATGTAAAGTGAGTAAGTAACGGGAATGGTTCTCTGTTAGGATTTAGTAAATCCAGTTATTAAAGTGTCGGTCACCTCAAGTATATGTAATCGTTAGAAAGCTCGTAGTCGTAGTTATTTAAAGTTAAGTAGTATTTAGTTATGTAACACCGTGGAGGACGGACGGGTCTTTACCCACTATATGCCTGATCCACAGCCCGTAGGTGGCGTTTTATGTAAGACTATAAATGCTCTCTACCTCCCAAGGTAGAGACTTGGAGCTGATAATAATACTTTCATTTTCTCTTACTAACTTCTCAAACCTCTAACTATTTCTCTCTCTAAAACCTTATTGTATACGCCCTATTTGATCATGATTTGATGTGTTTGTGAAATCCAATATGTTACAAATGGTATCAAGAGCCATGGTTTGATTATCCCTCTTACATATCCTTGGATTTCTAGTGGTTTTATATGGTTTTTGGGTTTGAAAAAGTTTAGTGGTTTTTGCATCATTTGGATCATTTCTTGTGTTAAAGTTTGAATTTTGAGTGTACTTTTGTGTTTAGAATCATTGTAAGTGCTTGGGTTTTGATTTGGAAAGCTTGAATCACTGTGGTTGAGCTTGTTTTGGATTGAAAAGTGTGGTTTTGAAGTTTTTCAACTTAGCGACTTGTGTCTCGGAGTGTTTTTCTTCGTAGCGACTTGCTTTAGTAATTTCCAGCGAGTTATAGTTTAAGTCGTAGCGACTTGATCTTAGCGACTTGTCTATTGAGACAAGCCGACAAACAGTACAAGTTAGTGGAGGTTCCAGTTCGGCTAGCGACTTGGTTGGGTTAGCGACTTGTTTCTATTATTTCTAGCGACTTGGCTTTATAGTTCTTGGCAAGTTGTTCTATTAGCGACTTGTCTACTTAGCGATTTGGTGCAGTAGCGACTTGTGTTCAGCGACTTGATTCTTAGCGACTTGGATACTTAGCGAGTTGTTCTTTAGCGACTTGTATGCTTAGCGATTTGGTGCTTTAGCGACTTGTGTTCAGCGACTTGGGTCTTAGTGACTTGTGCTTAGCGACTTGATTCACAGCGACTTGAGGTTTAGCGAGTTGCTACTTAGCGACTTGGTGCTTAGCGACTTGGTTCAAGGGTTATAGCGACTTGGTTAATATTTGTTTCTAATACGGTTTTCTCTTGATTTAGTAAAATCCCGTGAAAGAATCTATTTTCCGGTTTAATCATAGAGTTATAAAATCCCGTGAAATCTGTAAACATGTCTACCAACGTGCCTACAATCATCTCTACTGTAGCTGAGGACGTTCAAGCAGTTGGTTCAGACACTCGTCCACCCATGCTTGACAGAACTGACTATGACTCATGGGCTCAACGAATTAGGTTGTATTGTTTGGGAAAGGAAAATGGAGTCAACATTCTCAAGTCAATTGATGAAGGACCTTATCAGATTGAGACTACAAGAGACATAATTGATATTGCTGCAGATGGAACAATGATCTTTGGATTGGACAAACCAAAGACGTATGATGAGCTCAGTGATAAGGAGAAAAAGAGATTCGATGCTGATATCAGGGCTTCAAACATTATACTTCAGGGTCTTCCAAAATATATCTACAAGCTTATCAATCACAACACTGAAGCCAAGGCGGTTTGGGATAATGTCAAGATGCTTCTCTCGGGTTCTGAATTAACTAAGGAAGACAGAGAATCACAACTGTATGATGAATTTGAGCACTTTAAGATGAAACCAAAAGAAAGTGTCTATGAATATTACGTGAGATTCCACAAGCTTGTGAATGATATGAGGAATATCAAAATGACCATGCCAAATATTTAGCTGAACTCAAAGTTTGTGAACAACATGAATCCAGAATGGCACAAATTTGTCACCTCTGTGAAGCTAACCAAAGGATTGAAGAACACCAACTATGAGCAACTGTATGCCTTCCTTCTTTAGAATGAGAGACATGCTATGTTTGAACGAAGGATTCTTGAACAGTTCAAATCTAAGCAGGGAGAAACAAGTTCATCAAATGATTCTACAGCCTTTTACACCAATTTTGGAATTAGCACCAAAGCTTTTCAAGTCATACCCACGGGTAATGGTAATTACAAGCTCATACATGATCTAGCATATAAGCCTCCCGACTCAAACACACTCATGGAAAATGTCACACCCCCAAATTACCTGTTTTGCAGCGGAATGGAATTCCTGGGGATTGACTGTCATAGCATCACAATCACAGTTATATTGAACGACCTAAAGTGTCGTTTGGAAAATAAATCGTTTGATTTAATAAAATAATCAGAGTTTACAAAGTAGGTCCCAATGAAAATCAACTTGTGCGGAAATAAGTTTGTTACAATTCAAACGATGTTTTTAAAGTGCGTAAAACCCAAGTGAGACGCGTCGTCACCACGACTCCATGATGTGTCCAACTGAGTGCCATGAAGTGAATGCCTTAGAAACCTGAGATAAAAACATGCTAAAAGTGTCAACACAAAGGTTGAGTGAGTTCATAGAGTTTGAATGGAAATGTAAAGCCTTTCAAAATCGTTTATGCAGCAAAGGCATCGTAAATCCACTCAGTTCCAAGTTCCGCCCATACAAAACTTGCAACCTGTGTGTTCACAACCCACTGCCAAAGTGTGTAAAGTTTATGTTCCAAACATATGATGTCAAATGGATTCACACTAGTACCTAACTCGACGTAGAACAATAGCACATAATCAATAGCACTTAACTCGACGTAGAACAATAGCACATAATCAATAGCACTTAACTCAATTTATCAGTAGTCAACTGATTTAGAACGTTATACGACGAAGTACCGTAGCACGCAAACAAGAACAATTCATATAGTGTAACCTTTGATTTAGAAACAATAGTAATCATGATAGAGTTTAGACTCAAAAATCTAAAGTACTCGTGAAAAATATTTAAGCATGCATCTCCCCCAAAACAGTTATGAAAACAAGTAAAAGTAGGGGCTACGAAACTCACTTGGATAAACTGGAATAATGGCAAAAGTGAGTACACTGAGGTTTAATGTGATGCGTCAACCGGGACCTATTATCAATGATATGATATGCCATGAGTTGCAATGTAATGCTATGCATGCATTACGTATGTTATTTATACCATTTACGAGTTTTGAAAATATTACTTAGCGTCGAAAAATACTCTTTTGACGTCTTGACCCTTCGAAAATGACTTTACATGTTTTTACGTCAAAATGTCATCCTACAATGATTTTATAATGATTTTTGGTGAAATTACCTCTTTTCGTCGCAAAACAATGTCGACGGAAAAATCATGAAATTAACAAAAATGGCTTTGGAAAACTAGTCGTAAAATGGTGTACGTCGATCGTTAGAGAACGAAATCGACCGTTTTGGAAAGTTTGTATCCATATCTAGAAGTTTCAGTTCAGGAGTTTTCGTCCAAAAGGTCTCGATCATAAAGATATTAAAGGCTAAAGTTGGTGATTTTGTTGAATTGTGTGCAGAAAATAAGTTTCGGCCAAGTTTGAACCTCCGTAAATAATTTACTATGACTCCGCTTGACAAACGGCTTTTTGTTTTGAAAAATATGGCCGGTGAACTTGATTTTACTAGAAGACAATTTGTTCCAAAAAGTTTTGCATCATAGTTAAAATCTGCCGCAAACATAGCCCTTACAGCTAATGAAATACTTGAATCGTAGAAATAATATAATTTTTCAGAAAATAATAGTTACGGCAACTTTATAAAAACGTGCATATATTTGTCGTTTCAAATCCGTTTTCTACGTAAAATATGTCCTTAGCTTCGTATCGAAGTAAACTAATATATTTTTGATAAGTCGAAATAATTTGTGAAGCTTAAGGCTCGTTTTTGACCCGAAATTACTAAAAACAGCAAAGCTGAATTTTCTGAAAAGTGTTTAATTCGTCGTCAAACTTTAAAAATTCACCACGGCTTCGTTATAACTCCGTTTTTATCCGTTCAAAAGGCCACGGATTCGTTTTAAAGTATATTTTCTAATAATAAAGCTGAATAGT